>OY292313.1:63194636-63335157 GCA_958496155.1 Sisyra nigra
AAACTTAAAATATAATGAAAAAAAAGAATATATGAAACTTAAACAAAGAGTAACGTAAAAAAAATGTAATTGTTATTTGATTATTGCAACGCCTGTAACCGTTGTAACAAATAATATATTTTAAACTTGTACTTCTGTATCTGATATAATATATTGCAAGGAGCTGAATGCCTGAATGTCTAATGATGTCTAATGATCTATGAATCAGCTCAGTACTGACTACTGAAAAAAAGTTAGAAGTACACAAATATTGAGAAGGAAAAGCAAAAGCGCTCACTTAGGAGGCCTAACATATTTTAAAGAGTGGGGAGTCTTGAAAAATGTTAAAAGTTAAAAATGTAATTGTTGATTTTTTAAATGTACTTTAACACGTTAAATTCTAAATATGTATTCGAAAATTAACAATGAAAGAAATTTCAACGTTTCAAAAATTTTCATTATTTTTCAGATGTTAAATAAAAAATCATATCTTCAAGTGAAAATTGTAATTTTTATTTTAATCCTAAAGAGAAAATTTGTTAAAACGCTATTTCACGAACTTTAAAGATCTATTTCACGACCTTTTTTTAACACACGGTTCCCGCAGGAGACAATTATCATGCTATCCTTTGAGCACCGTGCATTATTCTGGCATAAGAAATAATCTATATTATTATCGTATCACTCAACTATCATATTGCAAAAAATCATGTCTATCTTTTACTCTGTGAAAAACAAAAACATATCTATCCTACGGGAGTAGAACATTTATTTTTCCTGGATAAAAAAGAGATCAAGTTTTCCTGAGGAAAATTCGTTAAAACTCTTATTCATAAACTTTTAGAAAACTCTTTTGAAATACTCAGTTCCTGAAAGATTCTATTTTTAGCCTATCCTACGGGAACCGTACAATATTCTAACATAAAAAGTAGCCCATATCATTCACTGTCTCTTCAACCACCATATTGCAAGAAATTATGGTATTCTTTTGTTCTGTGAAAAACAAAAACGTATCTATCCTACGGGAACATACATTTTTCCTGGAAAAAAAGTGGACTGTATGAAAAGAAAAATTATGATTTTGCTTTGAGGACCTTATGAGTTATTACTTAACTCTTAGCTAATAAATGAGTTATTAAAATGTTTGGTTTCAGCATGATTTTTCTTCGAACCAGTTTTTCTCTATTTTCCCGATGAAATGAGAAATTTTTCCGAAATAAAACGTGTTCTAGATAATGATTCGCATATTTATCATACTTAAATATCACCAAAATCCATTTTCAACTAAAAATAGAGTTTATGCATAATTTTTTTCTCCAACCCGTTTTTCAATTTCCCGGGTAAATAAGACATTTTCCCTTAATAAAAAGAATTCTATTTAATGACTCAGATTGTCATTTATTATCACAACAAATTTTATTAAAAGTCATATTTATTTGGGTAAGAATTAATAATATGTTTCTAAAAACAATTTCGCAAATAATGAATTATTTTTGAAACAACCTTAACAACCATTAAAAAGGTTATAGCGGGCTAACCGTAAAAGATAGACATATGCCGTCGCGGACTTTTTTGTAGAACTTTTTAAGAGGAACAATTTTGCTGCACATAATTTTTGCGTAACTTTAACCGTTTACGCAGGGCAGGCCACAAACGCTCTCAAAAGGAAATTTTTTTCCTGATTTTTGCAACATTTTCCATCGATGCTCTGCTCCTATTGGTCGTAGCGTGATGTTATATAGCCTAAAGCCTCCCCCGATAATTAGGCTATCCAACATTAAAAGAATTTTTCAATTCGAACCAGTAGTTCCTGAGATTACCCCGTTCAACCAATCAAACAAACAAACAAACAAACAAACAAACTCTTCAATTTTATATATTAGTATAGATTTACTACATGTAGTGAAAATCTCGTCCTAATCGGACCAGTGGTTTTCAAGTTTGCCAAAGACAAACAAACAGTCAGGGAAAACTATTCAAAATTTAAAGTAGCCTATAACGTAAGTTACAATATTTAGTCAATTTTTGTGAAAATTTAATCTTTTTTTCGAAATATCATTATTTGTAATAGATGTTTAGTTACATGTTCAGAAGAGGTCCACAACTTAATCCTTAGAAAGTCTAAGAATCCTGCCACAGATTACTTAAGATCGTTAATTTTTTGAAAGAATTATAAGGCTGTTTAATTTGTAAATGTATCGGTCATGTGGTTTTTTATTTATTAAAATGGAAAATGTAGGTTTGAAGCGGTGATAAAGCACTGAAAGGCTTAACGCCATAATAAACCACAGTTGAGACAAATGAAGTTCATGGCACATCTGTTTCCGTGTTGGTCACTGTTTATAATAATTGGGCTAATGAATTAGAACGTGAATGGATAGATACCAACAAAAGGTAAACATTGTTAATGTCGTCTGGCGGAGGTAACTCTATTCAAAATAATCGATAAAATCAACGATATAGAGATAAAGTGACTCAAAGAGTCGAGGAGTAGAGACTCAACGTAAAGGAAATAAACGCAATCATATGATTGAATGTGGTTGTTTTGACGGGATTTCATTTTAATCCAGGTTTTATTCATAGGTACGTCAAAATATAACTGTAAATAAAACATTGATTCACCACCCCACACCAGAGATAAGGAAATAGTCAAAGCAGTGGGTTTTGGCAAATGAGCTTTGAAAAAGGTGAATAAGTATGGTGAAATCAGAAAAAAAAGCTAGAATTATTAATATCGATTACTTGAAAAAGTATTTTGCTTTGTTGTTGGGGTAGTTTATTGAAGAAATAAAAAATAAATCACCTGTTAGAAAAAAAATGTCATCTTTCATCAAGACAATGCCCGGCCCTGGACAATACCTGTGCATTTTTAATGTATAAAATCATGGAATAGAAGTTCTGATTGTAACAACACCTATCGTATTTACTGGACTTAGCCCCCAGTGACTTTTTACTATCTTTAAATACTATATACTAAAGGAAGTATTTTAATCACATCGAATTTTCGAATTTGATCTTTCACCGGAAATACATGTTTTGAGGTCTCCTGAGTCCCAAAAAGAAGACTTTAGAAACATGTCTGTGTGTGTGTCAGTGTGGATGTGTGTATGTACGGCTGTGTGTGACAGCCATATCGCATCGAAAGCTTTATCCGAATTACACCAAACTTAAAATTTTGAGTTTTTGAACCGAATTACACTAAACTTTTTGGACGTATTAGGATATAACTAATATTGGAATAACCCTTCGAAAAGTGTATTGATTAAAGAAGAGAGACTATATTTTAAAATTAAAAAAATAAAAATAATTTTTCACATAATGTTAAGAGAAGCAAAGTCTTGAAAAGACTTCATTTTGTTTTAATTTAAATGTTTACAACAATGAAATTTATGTGAAAATTTTTGAAAATATTGTTAATCTAATGGATTTTCTAAGTGCATATCCATGTAAGTACTAAGTAAATTTTCATTATATTTAATTTGAAGTAACTCGGTTAGTTCTCAAAACTAAATGCATATGTGTTTAACAATTAAACTTTGTAAATAATTAATTTTAATTAAAAACTTAATTAAAAATGTTATATGCAAATTTTTCCATTCTATATTTTTAAAAATATCATCAAATTTCACCAAATATAAATAAATTTATTAAATTCGAATTCAGATTTCCATCATGGTCAGAGTATTAATTTAAAACTCATCAACATCTAACACAATAATATAAGCACGAAAGCTCAAGCTCGAGTTTGTCGCAATATGACATTTTAGCACAAACGCTAATAATTTTATTAACATAGTAAAACTACTTACTGATATATATTAACATATGAATCTCACCAATATGATTTATTCGATGCTTAAATATACACGTTGTTAATTTATTATACCTTTAATATTATTCTGATTCATTAAAATACATTAAAGTATTTTTACTATGGTTGATTGAAGTGTTGCAGGTGTTTCTTAAGACTTTTTAAACCATGAAGTTTCGTTTTGAATTTAA
Source organism: Sisyra nigra (assembly GCA_958496155.1). Classification (NCBI taxonomy): domain Eukaryota; kingdom Metazoa; phylum Arthropoda; class Insecta; order Neuroptera; family Sisyridae; genus Sisyra; species Sisyra nigra. The sequence goes on from OY292313.1 coordinate 63,198,618, forward strand.
ATTTCACAAAAGAAAATATCGAATGAAAATATGATACCTTTTATGAAATGTGTTGTTTTATGCTAAAACGACAAATTCAAAGCTTTGAACAGTTTAAAACGTTCCATTTAATGTTTCTATAATATTTACTTTTGTTTATACCTACCTATAACAATATATTTAGATTATATGTAGGATAGGTGTATGTATTTGTAGGTGTTTATGATGAATATACATACCTGTACGTTGACCACATCACAAACATCACACTCGTATATACCTAATACAATAGGTATATACGATTTTAAGATAAATATTTAATTAAAATTTAGCTTCCTTTTTACTCAACAACTTAAACATTTGACCCTTTAAACAAAATTGAGAAATTTACAAAATTTTATAATTCCGATTTCGTGACAATTTGAACAGCTTCTCAAAACGTAAGTTTTCTCTCTAAAAACGAAATTTTAATATAAAAAAATTATTGAATATCTGATCAAACAATACCTTAATTGATGCATCTTAATAAAATTCAGTAATATCTTTTGTTCGTCGGTATTCTTCTATTTCAAAAAGAAATTTATAGGCTCTGATGATTTTTTTGTTTTCACATTTTCCGTCTACTAAAGTCTGTAAGTTATAGACACTGCAAGGATACGCAATTATTTTTTTTTTACTTTTTTGTGCATTTTTTGTTTAAGATTTTTTATTTATTTTGAAGTCGGTTTTTCATTTTGCTATAATTTTTATTAATTTCTCGATTTTTAGTGATCTGAAAATTTTGATAAATGATTTTATTTTTTGGAATATGGGTAAACTTCCTAACGCGTTACTCATATGGGACAGCACCGTTAAATGTTAAAAGCTACATCACCCCTTTTTTCCTTTAAGGGTTAAATGTTTTTGCTTTTAAATGAAATGATAGAACTAAGTGGAATACTCTTTCCAATAGAAAAAAATCATCAATATTCGATGATGCAGTTAAATGTCACTATTTCGTCCCCTATTTTCATCCTTAGGGGTGGATTTTTTCTTTCAATTGAAATGTGAACAATTAAAAGCTACAACAAAAATATCAAAATCGGTTAAACCAGTAAAAATTTATATTTCCATCCCTAATTTTCAACCCCTTATGAGTGGAGTTTTTTATAAAATTATGAGACTAATTTTAAATTATGTTCTTTCAATAAAAAAAAGAATTTACAAAATAAAGCTATCCAACAAGATGAAAATAACTCATCTCTTACTAATCAACCCTTGAGAAGTGAATGATTTTTTTTCAAATTAAAATGAGACTACACGGGAAGTACCAGATTTTAAATAAAAAAACAATCATCAAAATCGGATCACCCAGTCAAAAGTTTTGAGGTAACAAACATAAAAAAAAAGGTTGCGTGTACTAATGTACGCGCGTGAAAAGTTATACTTTTTTGGTATCATTAATAATTAGTTTTTATTAATTTTATTCAAATAATTAATTTTTAAAAAACTGTAATTTAATATTTAATAATAAATATATATATATTTAAAAATATAATTATTAAAATTAAATTAAGAGAATAATATTTTAAAGGAAGATGCAAGACGTTTATAAAATTTGTCAGGATCATTTTTCTGGTTAACAATTCATGCATGCCATGAAAACGAAGCTTCATAGAAATTGCAAAATAAAGTAAGCTACTTTTCAAAGTAAATTTCTTAATCTTATTCATATCTTGTTTTACTAATTTATTATTCTGAGATGGTTGAATCATTTCAGAATCTCAGATTTTGTAAAATCTAAGAATATGCATTGAATGCAGACGTCATTTTCATCATTAAATTTCAAATAGTATAACAGCTACTGCAAAATTCGAGAAAAATTAATAACTTATTTATTTATAATATGTGTCATTTGTTTATATAATTATTTTTAATTTAAATATAAAAATAAATAAATTAGAAAATAAATACAACAAAAATTCAAATTACGCGCGCCAGGAAACCCAGTGGTTTTGCGACTAACTTCATTTTGTTAATTTTTGTCTTAAAATCTTAAAATTTCACTCTCATGATTTTTTCATAACGCGCCTAAAGAAGTATAACTTCAAAAAAATATAGTCTACTTGAAAACCTCCTTTTACTTTCTTTTACTACGTACTATATAGGTAGTAAAGGAAGTATCTTAATCGGGTCGAATTTTTGGAAATTGGAAAACTTTTTTAGATATGTTCTCCATCTGTGGGGGCTGCTTACAAATTTTATAGTTTTTTTACAAATAATGGGCAATGTCATAATTTATTTTTCGCCTTAAAATTTTCTTTTTATACACAAATCATAACGAAGTATTTCATCACGTTTCATGAAAAATATGTCAAAGTGACTGCTATTTTATTCATGATCTCTAATCTTTCATGTATATTCAAATATCAGAAAATCTTAAAATATGTTTGCTTTAAATTGAGATAATCTAAAAGTTTTGGCCCACTTAACCTTAAAACTTCCCAAATGTTTTGCGATGAAATCAGCGAAATTACAAATCCATATATTGGTTATAGAGAAATTTTAACGAATTATAATAATTGATTAAATTAAAGAGATTACTTATGTATTATAATGGCTTTATTATTATAATAATAGACTACTTGTTATGAATTCATGACAAATCAATGAATCGAGGAATACGACTGTTTAATTATTTTATACCAACTAATAAAAGCAAATAATTGGTTTTAAGCTAATATTGGATATAGGTAATTGAAATTAAAAATTTATAGTGATTATTTAAGAACACTGTTAATAATTTTAAATTTTCATCTTTGCAATGATTCAATTGTTACGTAATAAATTATTTAGTTTAATTTAGTCAAACATTGGAGCTCGTTAAAGTTCATCAATTTAGATGACTTTGTCTCCCAACTTCAATTGAATACGTTTCGCTTTAGTTCTTTCAACTTGCTGCCTTTAGTCTTTGTTATGTCAAGTTATTTAACACATGTTAAAATAATTATATAGAAAGGTGCATCATTGTGATCGATTACAATAGCAGATGAAAATCAGTAGCTGTAACTTTCGTTTCGTAAAAAGAGGTAAAAATTATATAATTTCTATTTCTACTCCTGATTATGTTAAAAACAGTAAACTTAATGGCGTATGGACTTACTAATATGATGTAATTTATAATACAAATACTATAAGATGTATTATATTGGCTTATAGAAATGAATATGAATTCATCTCCTCTTACATTCTCGAGAGAAATTAACTATTGACATTCTGCATAACAGAACGTTATATCGAAAAGGTTAACTTCATTATTCTGGAGATAAATTTGTAATTTTCGTGAACAGTTAGATTGTGTATATGAGTTGAACTTAACTTTAATAGGTATAAAATATTAATGATACTCAAGAGGTGATGTTGAAAATATATTTTATGAAGGTGTGACCCAATTTATTCAAGTGACAAACACACAACATTTATACCTTTATTGGTATTCATAGTTTCATAGCGACGGAACATCTTAACATATTTTTATTTAATTCCGAACAAACAATTTCTGAACAATTAGCGTACATTTTGCTTACTTGTCGTTCAAAGTTAAAATATTACATACAGTATGTTATAAATGGTATCTGATTTATGATTGGCTATAAGTTTAGTGTTCTATGAACAATTTAACCTCAATTCCAATCGCATGGTCGGATTTGATTAAACAGGTATCGAGCCTAGCTTCTTGTTATATTGTTAATAGCATTAGTATTTATCATATTATACATGTATCGTATATCCGGATGAAAATCTTATTACCTGTTTTACCATCCGACTAATAGAATTTTGCATGGGTAGTCTGTGTACATCTGCCTATGTATCTACCAGTGGAGTGCGGTAACTTTTGAAACAGGACATGCGGTCAGAAGGGGGGGGGGGGGTAATATAAACCACAATTTTTATTTTATTTTTTTTTATTTGGTAAACATGCTATTATATTATGTATTTATTTTTAAAAATTAGCCTTATTCAACTTATTCTCCTTCTTACAAAAAGCATCAATAACCACATATTATAATATATTTAAAAAAAACGATAATAGTTCTTGTCCTAAAGAATAGAACATGCGTATTGGCCCTCTGGGTAAATAAATCAAAATAAGCCACGAAGAGAGTCAAAACGTCAAACGCATCTATAAACGTCAATCGGCAATGTGAAACGCCGAGAGAGATAGTACTCAACCATACTAGTGCGCATGCGCAACCAATTCTAGCCAACCAACTGCATGTGGCAGTTGCTGCGCATTAATTCGACTTTTGCCGTTCATTTGATGTGGTATTCTTAGTTAATTTTATGAGCGATACATTTCATAATTTCGTAAACTAAAAAATGAATATATAAGAATATTTAAGTTGTCTCAATCCCAAGGCATTTGGCTCATCTACAGAATGTATGAACTGCACGCCACTGGTACATACAATGAATGTGTAAGTAAATATTTATGTAAAAGGACATCGAAATAATTCTCATTTAGAATTTAAAATATTTCATATTTTAGGAGTTAGACTCTTTGATTTGATTTTCATTGGTATGTCGTTTTGAGTAACGTCAAAATTCACTGTCTTTTGTTCTCTTGGAAGTGTCTCAAGCTGAAGTTTTTTTTTTTTTTTGGACGCTCTCAATTACTTACATGTGATTTTTATTATTGAGTGCAATATCATCAAGTTTACACATTTATCAAGTTTATATTTGTTAGGATTGTTGAATGAATACTCCTCATGTAACAATGAATGGTATTCGCATATAGGTGGGTGGCGGTCGGTTTGTTGTTAAATTTTTTGCATTGTAACCAGAAAACTGGTTGCAAGTGAGTGAAACTCTGGTCAAATTCTATGCAATTTCGCGTTCAGTGTCTGTCATTTTGTGTTTTGTTGTACCATGATGTGCTTTTGGGCAGCCTATTTCTGGTTTTTACAGATTTCACTCGTCACTTTTCTGGTGCCTGCATCAACCTTTTCATTCCCTTTAATCCATTTATGCGTGAGTTTATTAATGTTTCTCTTTCTACTAAAACTTCTAGATTCTTTTCTTACCATTACTAATAACTAAAATACTAAATTTTCTAAAACAAAAAAATAAAGTTACCGTTATAAAACAGGGATAGAACTGAGTTAAAATTACATCTCGAACATATAACTCATAAATTTTTACTTCAAAAAAAATAAATTGAGTTTAAAATGTTTTTAAAAGCTGGAACTTAATTTCCTGTATTTCAACTCTAAAATAAAAAAGCTCACTTTTTGGTTGTGCAGGTACAAAAAAGTCAAGATCTGAGTTTGATATAATAAATTGAAAATTTCTTGTTCTTACTACTTTTTTATGATTTTGAATTATTTATAAAACTGCGATTCAACAAGAATCCTGATAGGTCTGAGCAAATTTTCTTACACTCAAACCTTTTCAACTGTTTGTTGGATAATTTTATTGGTCAATCTTACGCTACAATTTATACAAAAAACAATTGATCAGATGAACACATGTTTATAAATTTTTTTTTGACCTCCAGACATTTCAAATTACTGGAAATATCCTCAAAAAGCTACAGGAATAAGATAGCTATAAAAATTCGATTTTTGAGAGCTTTGAACTTTAATATCTTGAGACTCGCAGACGATATCTTATGAAATTCCTCCATTGACTTAAATTACCTAAGAAATGTATATAATGTGTTATTTCTTTTATAATAATAAGCTAAATTTGTTTCTCTATAAAATAAAGTTTTTATTAGAATTATAATAATTAAGTATAATAATTAATAATTACCTATAAAATAAAGAAACGACAATTAAAGCTAATTCTTCTGTACAATATTATTTTTAGATAAATTCTACTATTAATATATTATTTGATTAATTATTTTAACAACTACGATTACTATGGTTACCTAAATCTACCAAAATTAAAGAGAATATGTTCTCTTTACATCTCCCCTCCTCGAGATTTAAATCCGGCAATTTTTCATTCGTTCGGATCTGTTGATATCGGAATTAGTTTGGTTACATGAAATAAACTTGATTCTTCGTTCCTGTTTCCAGTCTTTATTTTATATATTGATTTTGAAATTTTTTTGTCGATTACAAATGGGCCGAGTCTTAGTTCTTCTAGTTTTTTTCTGTTAAGTCTGTTTCCGTTTTCTATATATACCCTATCTCCCACGTTGAAATCATGATGTTTTCTGCTTCTGTCAAATAGGTTTTTGTTGTAATTATGGACTTTCAGTGTTCTTTCCAAAGCTCTGTTCTTATCTCTTGTCCAGTCATCTCCATTCTTCCTTCTTCTTAACTCCTCCGGTATGTTACTGGTGTCTGTGCCGTGTAAAAGATATTCTGGGGTAAATCCTGTAGTGGTATGTTCTAATGTATTGTATTTTTTTACGCATTCCCTCGCTATCGATGTCCATGCTCTCTTCTTCTTCTCTTCATTTATTCTACATCTTATTTTATTTACTAATGTCTGGTTTAATCTTTCGTTCAGACCGTTAGAAAATGGTGCATTTATTGCAGTAAAAATCATTTCCACTTCTTTCTTCTTTAAATAGTCCTTAAACTCCTTTGAATTTATTCCCGGGTATTGATCCATTAAGATTGTTCCTATCTTTTCTATTTCTAGCACAGGCTGAACTAGTTTTATAAAATCATTGGCGTTTTGAGTTTTTGAAGTTAAAACGAATGCGTATCTCGTGAAGTGATCGACAAGTAAATGCAAATATTTTTTTGTAGATCTATTGCCTCCAAACCCCCCAATTGTGTCTATGGACATGATTTCGAAAGCTTTAGTCGCTGGTCCTAATTGTGACATTGAGCCGAATTTATGTTGTCCTCTTGATTTGTTCCTGATGCAGACATCACAATCCCTACAGATTCTTTTTATATTTTCCAATAAATTTTTAGCAGTATAATATGGGCTTATTTTCATTTTTGTTTGTGTTATCCCTGTGTGACACCATTCTTTGTGTATCTTCTTAATTAATTCAATACTAAACCTTTCAGATAATATGATTTTTTCTCTCTTTTTGACTTTTTTATAATATATTCCATTTTTCTTTATCAACCTTTCCTTTTTAATTTTTAATAATATGTTGTTCATCTGATCCAATTTTATTTCATCCATTTCAACAAAATTTACCGTTCTCAATAAGTCATCTTCCTCTTCTATATTTGATTCTAACACAGGGTTTCTGCTCAAGCAGTCCGCTTCTGTATTATTCTTCCCTGGGATGTATGTATATAATTTTAAAATCGTATTGTGATAGATAGTGGGTTAGATCACCTAATTCTTCGTCTGTTCGTGCCCTTATATTCATATTTTCTAGTGGTTTGTGGTCAGAATGTATTTCGAAGTATCGCCCTATCAACCAGTGTTGCCAATATTTTATTGCCTCCTTTATGGCCAGGCATTCAAGATAAATTGCTTTTTTTTTCTTTTGTGATTCATTAAGTTTCCTTGAAAAGTATGCCACGGGTCTTTCTTTTCCATCTTCTTGTAATATAGCTATTTGTTTTTCTATTTCCTTTTTATCTTCTATATTACACCTATATGGTCTTTTACTGCAGTATTTCTCCACTATTAGATCGATTCTAGCTTCATACTCATTAACCGTTCCAACATCATACTTGTCCTTCGCAAACACTGACTTGTTGTTATCTATTAATTTTTCTATCTTAATCCTTTTATCTCTATCTAAATGTTCTATTTTAGTATGAAATTCATCTATTTCCACATGTTCATTAAAATTAACTGAACAATTTATGGCTTTATTTTTTTTTTCATTTAATATTATTTCTGATTTTTCTATATCTTCTTCTATCTTCTGTGAAACTTCCAAATTTTCATTCATCTTCAACTTGAACACGGGAATTAAATCTAGTCCTATTATAAAATCTTCAAAATCCTCTCTTTCTACTATGTACACATCTACTTCTTTTTCTATATTGAATATTTTTATCTTCAATCTTACTAATCCATTCGTATGATTCACACCATTGACAGACTTTAGGAATATTTTGTTTTTATCCTTTCCATTACCTTTTATCTTAATCCACTTTGAATTTATTAAAGAGACTTGAGAACCCGGATCATATGTTCCCATCATTTCTATCTTATTCCCAATTATCATCCCAAGCCTGATCAATGGTGTTACTATTCGTTTTTTGTTTCTGTATTTAAACTTACTTCTATAACTGAATTGCTCCCAATAGCTTTTGGTCTCTTCACTAGTTTAAACCAGCACTTCTCTTCTGGGTGGTACCTTACACCTTTTCCCATATCCTCACATGACTTGCATGGTTTTTTTTCTTCAATTCTTGCTTTATATTCTGACCCACCTTCTCTTTTAGACATTTTCCTTTTATCTGACATTCCATCAAGCTTTTGTAATACATTAACTAACATTTTTGTATTTTCTATTTCATCCCTGTCAATTTTCTCTCTGATAAATTCTGGTAGACCAAATGCAATCCTATCTATCATTGTATCAGCGTCCATGTCTTTATTTATTTCCAATAATAGTCGTTCTTTCGTTATTGCATATTGTACTAGTGAACCCTCTTTGTACTTAAAGTAGTGGGCATATGCTCTGCTACTCCATCCCTTACTTGAAAAGGTTTCTATTAATGCCTGTTTCCATCCATCCCAATCATTTTCGTGTTCTTCTTTAATCGCTGTAGAGGTGTACCAGTCTTGGCCAGTTCTATCTAAAAATGCCCTCAATAGTTCGATTTTGGTTCTGTCTTTATTTATTGAAAATCTTCCACATTCTTGCTCAAATGTGTTGAGCCATTGTTTAACATTAGATGTTTTGTAATTAAATTTTTCTATCACAAATTTATCCGCTATGTGTTTCAAGTTTTTCTCCTCTTCTTTTTTTTCTGATTTTTCAACTAATTTTTCCAATATCCCTGCTAATTCTGACTGTTCTTTAGTATTGTTTTGAAATGTTTGCTTTAAATATTTTCCTCCAAACTGAATATTTCCATCTTCATCCAAGTATATCTTTTTCAGTTCTTCTGACAACCTTATCCATACCATTAATTTATCATTTATTTTTATTAAAGATTCTTGTACTTTTTTGAATGCAGAGGTCTTTCTTAATTTGTCATGAAAATCCGCATAAGTGTGTTCCTCGGGTATATCATACCTTTCACCTTCTTCAGTCATAATTGAGGTTATGGCTACCACTGTAGTTTTATTATCCTTTGGGGAAGTTACAGCCTTAAACTCAAACTTCAACTTCATTTTGTACGGAAATTGTCGTTTTATAATGTGTTATTTCTTTTATAATAATAAGCTAAATTTGTTTCTCTATAAAATAAAGTTTTTATTAGAATTATAATAATTAAGTATAATAATTAATAATTACCTATAAAATAAAGAAACGACAATTAAAGCTAATTCTTCTGTACAATATTATTTTTAGATAAATTCTACTATTAATATATTATTTGATTAATTATTTTAACAACTACGATTACTATGGTTACCTAAATCTACCAAAATTAAAGAGAATATGTTCTCTTTACATGTATAAAGAAGTTTTCAGCTTATCATATTTCTGTAACGTTTTTATGGATTCAACGATTTGTGTTTAATGACTACAAATTTATTTTTAACAATTGTTTATTTATTTATTTTATACTTTACTGTCACTTATAAACTACACTTTAACACTGATCACTTTCACTATTTATTATAACACTGGTCGAAGTTTTATTTCTCATTTATCACTTTCTGAGAAACTGTTGACATTGACGATTTATATTCAGACTATTCACGCGCACTATTTATTTTCAGACTCACACGTCTTATGCTTATCCGGGGCTTATATAGGATTTCAAAATCCTTCTAGAATATTCGACTTTATTGTCCCTGGACTTTTTATTCTTCTCGGAATATTTCTTTGCCGATACTTTCTATGGTTCCAAGAAAGATAGATCATTCTAGAAACTTAATCCCTTCTTAATTCACCGAGTAATCCTTTTCGTCAAGCCCTCTCGATAGGTGGTCGCCCACCCACCCCTATCTCATAACCAGACCGCTTGCTAATTGGGCGACTGATGAGGTTGGTGACACTCCCAGTCTCTGAAAATGGCGACGCTTCTATATCTTGAGATTGTGACATTTCCTTCCTTGCGACATTAATTCAATCTTAACAAGGAACCTTTTTAACATTAAAGGCCAATTTTAGAAATAAAAAGCCTCATTTAAACCTAGTTTTTGAACTATTTTTCGTAGACAAAAGTTAGGAGTAGCTTAAAAACTTAAGAAAATAATCATTTTGAGCTTTCGGCTCAATTCTAACTATGTTACAAGAAAGTTCAGCAAGAAAATCAATTTTTTAAATCATATATCTGTTAAGTTTACCAGTAATCATTATAAAATATCAAAATTTAGAAAGGAAAAGCTAAATCTAGCTTATAAATTATTCCAAATTGCATTTTGTTGTAGAGGTGAGAGTTGATTTCGATGGTCTTCCATGAAAGAAAACTTAAGCTTTCTCTTTGACGTCAAACCACTTTGCATAATATGTCATTTTTAATTGCTTACTATAATAATTGATGTACCCAATTTCATTTGAATTTACTCAAGTCGATATTATAGTTTAGTAAATTTAATTTCCAAGTTTTTATAGAGATTCAATAAAATACTAATTCATTTATTTTAATACTTACTTTAAACTTGGGTTTGACTTGATATCTTTTAAATTTCAGTCGAAATAACTTTAAATCAGGTAAAGTATCATAAAAACAAGTAAATAAATGAGACCTTAAGTTTTTTTTTTTTTTATAAAGAAATGACAACTTTTAATTGAGTTTTATTTTGAGTATTACGATGAAAATTTGTATATGTTTCAAAAGTGATAATTCAAAAATATTATGACAAAAAACTTGAAAATGTTTTAGTCTTTCTGATTTATTTTTATTACTTCAGATTCGAAACGAAATGTTAGCATGTTTATTTATAACATCAAATTGATGAAATTCACCGTCTTCAATGTACCAAAGATCAGACCATCAGCATTAACGCAATTAATTGTCGTTTTGAATTCAGTTCTATATTTAATAAAATATCAATACATATTCAACTTGGAATTCGTTGTTGATATGAAAATATAAAACAACAGATCTGACGTCACATTTTGCATTAAGATTTCATACAAAATATCCCATCCAAATTGTTGACTTTTGTATGGTACCTTTGGTAAGTTTTTTTTTTTACATAAAACTTGTCCTGGTAATAACGAACAAAACAAAATAGAATCAACCAAATCGGAAAAGTCATTCTCAAGATTAGGCCGTAACTAAGGAAAATAAGAATTCATTTTAATATAGATTAAAAATTTAGTTAATATTTAGTTCCTTTAAACTTGTTATGTTTATAACTGAATAAAGCAACAAAAATTGTACTTTTTTCACGCTGTTTTGATTGTTATAAAAAGATAAAAAAATCCCGGAAACAATCTCACAATCGAATGTAGGTTATGTAGGTTAAACAACGATTTGAACGCCGACACAATCCAACAGTTAAAAATAAACACGTTTGAATCAATATATAGGATGTTACATCTGGTTTTGTCAATTCTCATTTGAAATGTATTCAGTTATCAGTTTGATTAACGATTGATCTTTGATTATTCGCATGGTGTCGTTTGAAATTTAATTTTATTGTTTATCTAATAATGTTAATAACAACTACGTTAGACAAATCGAGGATTCATATTGTTTAAAACATGAATAAGCCAACAATTAATCAAAGTTTTCATTAATCGGTGTTGATAATTTCACAAGTTGTTTTTATGGTGTCAATTGAATGAGTTCTACTACAAAATACATTTTTTTACATAAACTTAAATAAATAAGTAATAAATTTGTTAATAACTATAAAATTGAATTTTTTTTATATAAGTTTATTTTTTACAACTTTTATTTTAACGAAATACTTTATATAAAGGAGTAAAAGAAGATGATTACATGTTCTTCTTGTAATAGAAGACACAGAACTTGATATGAGTTATTTGTATTTACGTACATCTATAGGTGTACCTACCTATATATGAAATCACGAATAAGCCACAAGAAAATAAGAAAACGCAAAGAGATTTTGCAACGAGTAGATGTTTGCTTTTGACGTTCATCTGATAGTTTCTCTGATTTGAGAAACTTATAAATCGAGTTGAAAACGATGTCGAGAGTTTGTGTATGAGTTTACGTTTTGAGTGTTTGAGAAAAAATATTAAATGACAACCAAATTTTTTGACTGTGTAAAGGTACTTAAAGAATACCTATAATAAAGTTATATAAATATGTATGTATATATCGTATATATTAATTGTCAATCAATATTTATATAAATATACTGATCAAAACACACAAATACCAATAAAAATATGATTGACAATTAATGACAACTTATAAAATATACTTAAACATAGCATTGTGGTGGAGAGGAAAATAGGCATTCATGTAATAATAACTCGCGCACCAACCCTGGTAAAACGACATGGTATATAGCTAACAAGCTTGCCGAGCTCTGCCGAACAATTTCCGATTCTTTGCTGAGAATGTAACACACATTTAGCGACATGCTAAAGACAGGCCATAAAATTGGAGGCAAAGTATGAAAAAAAAAATTTGGAATTGATAATGTTTTTGATCAGCGAGCATCTTTTCTTAATCAATATTGAATAAAAACGAAATGTTGTATAAAAAAAATTTGCTACGACAATTTCTATCATAGACCATAGCTAAGGCCTTTGAAAATGGTAAAAACTGAAAAAAATATATTAGGATGAAACCCATTAAAAAAGGAAGAGAATTAGATTACCGACCAAACTACAAGTCCTATGGAAAAAAATCAAATAGCAAAGTTCTAGATTAAAAAGTAATCTACAACACGTGCCAAAACTTTTTCCACCTAAACCAGTTCAATAACCCAGTTTTTGGTTTTTATTTTTATCTTTTACAAAAAAAAAATTTCTTTTATTAAATTTGGTAAAAGCTAACCTTCTAATGTCCCAAACACACTATAATTTTTTTATTTAAAATATTTATTTTTTTTACCTTATTTTGACTTGATATTGGAAAAGCACCCTAATTTTCAATTGAAAACAGTCGGTGTGCTCTTTTTATTCGTTGAAATCTTTCCTTTCTGATGGTGTTAAAAAATAAACATTACAATGTTAAATGTTCCCAGAATTAATTACATTGCAAATTGTCATGAATTGCTCAAAATTGTACATACGATAAAACAATTATACAAATACAACATTGAGCAATTTATCAAAAGTCACAATTTAATCATTGCATTTTCTGGGATCATTTAATATTGTAAAAAAGGAAAATAAAAACCAAAAACTTGGTAAGTTGAATTTTTCACACAAATTTTGAGGGTATGTGAAAAAAATGTTAGCACAAAAGTTGTAGATCTTCAACTATTATCTACAACTTTGCTGCTTTTTTCCATAAGACTTTTAGTTTTGTTGGAAATTGAGATAAATCGTTTCTACCCTGACCTACCTCCCTTATCACTTCCCGACCTCAATTTGGCCGTAATTCATTTTTCCTTTCATTTTTGTTATACAATATTCATTTTCTAATGGTTTTCATCGCAATATAATTTTTGTTGGGTTCAAAAATTATCGACCCTTGTCTTTTTAATCAGTTAGTCAAATTTAATTATATCCAGTGAAGCGGGCGGGCATCAGCTAGTCAATAATATTTTTTTTTTAAACTGCACTATATGTTTACAATGGATTTCACAACGTTCATTATTTCTATTCATGCTTTGTAACATAAAGCTGCCTAAAGGACATTAAAAATATCTGCTGCGAGGCGTCACAGGCGTACTTTCCTTTACTTTCAATTATGAAACTCGCTGTTGGTATAAAATATTTGAAATATAAGCACTTTATAACTATACATATAAAACACTATAGATATAGAACCTATATGTATATACAAATTTCCAACCTTCACCCCAGAACCGCCCTTATTCGAAATTTTCCAGGAAAAAGTTTCAAATAAAAGTTGTGGGCACCAATCAGTCTAAGAACTATAGAAAGTTTGAAGAAAATCGTTGGAGCCATTTTCGAAAAAAATTGAAAAAACTTAAAAACCCCTGGAATAAACTGAAGCATTCGGTTACCCGATTTCAACTAAAAGCTCCGCGGCACAACTAAGTATAATAGGGAGGTCAAATACCAAGTTTGGTGAAATTCGAATAAGGCTTTCGATACGATATGGCTGTCACACACAGGCATGTTTCTAAAAACCACTTTTTTGGACTCAGAGGACCTCAAAACATGTATTTCCGGTGAAAGCTCGAATTCGAAAATTCGACCCGATTACAATACTTTCTTTACTATCTATATAGTAGTAAAAGAAAATAAAAATAATGGGATATCGCATTCTATCCCTATCATTTTAGTTTTTATTTTACCCTCAATCCACAATATAATGTGGTATTTTTTAAAACAAAAAAATACGTGATATTTGGTAGACCTTCCCGTTCTCCAATGTAAGATTAATTAATAAATGTTCCCTTGAAAAAATAGATTAGTAGCTATCCTAGCGGATCTTTAGCAAAACTTTATTAAAATTCGTTCTGTTAAGTAATTGTTGAATTTTGAAATTTTTAGTTTATTATTTTAATACGTTTATTTCTAATTAATATCTTAGACAGTGAAAAATTATTCAAATATTTTAAACAATTTCATTATTAATTTTATCGGGTGTTAAATTGAAATTCTTATCTATTTTCTAGTAAAAATTGTTAATTTTTAATATCAACTTTGTAAAGATTTCTTTTGTTATTGTGTAAAATTGGAAGAAAATGCGTTAAAATTCTATTTCACAAACTTTACCGAAACTTTTTAAATGTTCGGTTCCTGGAGGATCTAATTGTTTTGCCATTCCATGGGAACCATGCATTATTCTAGCCTTATAAGTAAGCTTTACCATTCTCCCCCAAACTACCACATTGCAAAAATCAGATCAATCTTTTTTTTTCTCGATAAAAAGTATACTATATGTTACACTGGATTGTAATCCATATGTATGCCAAATTTTATCCAGTTCCATTCAATACTTTTTGAGTGAAAGAGCAACAAACATCTTCACAAATTTTCACGTTTTTAATATAAATAAGATTGGACTCATACAACCTCATAGATTGCATTCGGAATTTTTCTGTGTCTATTTTGAGGCTAAATCGAAAAATGCTGGTGCAAATTTATCGTAGATTATCGGAGATTAGTATTGGCTGTAGACTGGTCTTTTACTCTTTTCTGTACAGTAATAAAACCAAAAAAACTACTAGCCGTTTTTGTTATGCAGTTTTGTTGTGTTTGCATCCTTACTTAGTCTCGTTACTTATAACATTACCTTATATAAAAGTATATTAAATCTTTGTAAATTAAAATTGAAGCTGATAATTGAAGAAAGCATGTAGCAAAATTTTACTTCAGTCTTAAATTCTTTGGATGAACGTTTTTAATTGAGAGTGTTTTTATGACGATTCGTAGCTAAAAATTTAAAACAAATACAAAGCCTACATTATAAAAAACTTTAGAAATTCTAGTTTAAAGACCAATTATCTCTGAAACTAAGCTTTTTTAAAAGCCCCCTTTATATACGCCCGTACTTCAATTGTATTGATTTCTTTATAAATATATTTATATCAACAAGAGTGTTGTATTTGGTTTAGGGTTTCAAAAATCGAACTAGCAATTATACGAATGTAAAATATTCTGCAGATAATATTACAAGTAAAAAGTTTAAATCGAAACGATTTCTATTTTTTTTAAGTCGCCGAGCTGAGGCAATTTTAAATAATTCATGAGTCGAAAATATGGATTACAAAATCAATATAAGTACTAACCTTCAATGTGAACGGATATATTATATTATGTACCAACTGGAAAGTGCTATCCAGCATTAACTCATAAACAATTCAAGGTGCTATCATGCCCATATCTTCTTTATAATTAGTTGTTTTCTCATGACAATTGAAAGGGATTGTTTATTAATTAAATAGATTTTACTGATAATTTCCTTAGTACGCCGACCTTCAATTATATACATTTGGATGTCTTTTGTATTAAATTATGATCTCAAAATTCAAATTTGAAAATCTAAATCATATTCATATGTGCAATGGCATGTAAACTATAGTATACGAAAAGTACATAATGATGTAACAAAAGAAAATGGAGAAAAAAAAATGATTGAAAATTTTATAAAATATGTTTAATGTCAGCCCAACTAAAATTATTGTCGGTCATAAAAATTATATCATTTCCAATTTATGATTGGATGAAATTTAAAAAGATGTAACGCAAAGGAAATGTTTGCATGTGTACAGGAGCGTTTATTTGTTATATAAATAATTCGTTTCCTTTTCAAGGCTCGCATCAGTACATCTTTATTTATTTTCCTGTATTAACTAATTACTGTTTGTCTGGAGATAATACAATTTTTGACTTAATTCGTTCAATTTAACAAAAGTTATATGTTTTCGATTGATCAAAACAAATATTTTGATTATTTAATTCAAAACGAGTCTCAGTCTAATCAATAAATTATGGCACTTTATTTTCACAAAATTCAACGTTAATTCCACTTCTAAACCATTTATATTTGTTTTTATCAGTAACCTTTTATTTTTGATTATGCAAATTTAATGAGTCCTTTTTGATGAGTTTATGATTCGATCAACATCGATACTTTTATTATACTTAAAATAAGGGAGAAATAATGACCCAAGTGAACGAATATCCTCCAGGGCTTTTACCGAGTAACGAGTTTAATTGAGAGTTTATTTTTCCATTTAATGTGAGCTTGAATTTTCTCATATATTTTATATACTTTTCAGTTCTGCATTTTCTATATTTTCAATGGAATAAAAATGTATTTCTTAAATATAAAATTTAATAGATTTATCTCTTTTCTTATTATGATAAATTAATTTTTATATTATTATTATGATTAAATGACCGTTGCAAGACGTAAGCGTTTAGTAATGGTAAATCAGTGATACAATTGTTAAATTGTGAACGGGATGACAGCTGATGGCATCGCGATTGTTGTCATATATGAATTGTGGACAATAGCTAAGGCATCAGCGTAAAAAAGTATGAATTAGCAAATATTAAAAATAATTAGGTTATAAATTTTTGTAAGTTAAAACTGTGTGTGTGCTTTCCACGGGCAATGCGTGTGTGTGAGTGAAGACAAGTCGATCGAACAAATTAATAAAAACAACCGAGCATGTTCTCACCAAATCGTAAGCAAATTGTGTAGTTACAAACTGTCTATTGTCAGCTGTACTTACAAACAATATGATAATACTTACCTTAATTCAATTATCTAACTGGTCCGGTGTATTTCAATTACAACCAATATTATTAATTTTAAAATTAACTGAACAATTATTCCTAGAATTAATAAAAAAAAAAAAAAAAAAAAAAAAATATTTCATAAAGTAGTTAAGTAGTATTAAGATTAATTAATTAGTAAGATTAAATATATTATTGTATTATTTTATAAGAAATGGAAATGGATTATTCACATACAATTAATAATAATAATCAAACACATGCATGGCAAAAAGTGCCAACACAAAAAAAAAGAAAATTATCAAACACAACTTCAACGGACGATCTACGAAACCCACCCATAGCACTCCAAAATAAATATGCGATACTAAATAACACAAGTAATCTGCCACCAGAAGACAATCCTATTACAAATTCAACCAATAAGATGCCAAAACCACCACCAATATTTATATATGGAGTGGTGAACTTCAAAGAAATGATTGAAAATTTTGCGAAAGTCGTCGAAGACGAAAAGTATATAACAAGAACGTTAAATAACGGTACGGTTAAAATAACACCAACTACTGAGGATACTTATCGAAGACTCGTACGACACTTACGCGAAGAAAACATCGTCCATCACACGTACCAACTAAAGCAAGAAAGGGCCTATAGAGTAGTCCTGAGACATATACACCCCACAGTCCCACTCGAAGAAATAAAAGAAGAACTAAAACAACATGGGCATACAGTAAGAAACATAACAAATATCAAACACAGAACCTCAAAAGAACCTCTCCCAATATTTTTCATTGACCTTGAGCCAAATATTAATAATAAAAGTATATATGATCTTCAATACCTATTCAACACAAAAATAGATATTGAGCCACCACATATAAAAAATGTAATTATACAATGTACTCGCTGTCAAAGTTATGGGCACTCGAAAACTTATTGTAGGAAACCATACAATTGCGTTAAATGCGGAGAACCGCACGATACCAAAACCTGTACAAAAAATAGGAACATCCCGGCGACCTGCTTCCACTGCAAAGGGGATCACCCAGCAAGCTACAAGGGATGCACCATCTATCGGAATCTCATTGCAGCTAGAGACCATGGCGGATCCAAGAGTTGTCGACTGCCACAAACAAAGTTCCAAGCACAACACAGTATTGCGACTGATCTTCTACATAATCAAACAATGTCATACGCCCAGGCAGTGGTGGGAGGAAACTTTAATGAAACGCGAGATGAGGCACATAATCGACCAGACGAAAACCACTTTTTATCAAACTTTCTCGAAGAATTCAAAAAAATGTTTCAACAACTTACCAATCAAAACACCATGATACTGTCAATTTTAACAACACTCATAAACAAACTAGGATAAAATGGCTAGGTCACTGAGAGTAGCAGTATGGAATTCTAATGGCTTAGCGAAGCACACACAAGAGATCATCCATCACTTAAAAATAAATCAAATTGATGTAATGCTCATTTCAGAATCTCACTGCACTGAAAGATCTAAAATAAAAATTCCAAATTACCAAATATACCATGCAAATCATCCTGATGGTACATCTCGAGGTGGTTCAGCGATTATCATAAAAAATAACATCAAACACCAAGTGCAGCAACCATTTATCTCAGAAAAAATTCAAAGCGCCTGTATCCTAGTACAAGCGTTCCCCTGGCCAATTAAAATAGCCGCTATTTATAGCCCCCCACGGCACAGTATTTCCACGGATGAATATC
Source organism: Sisyra nigra (assembly GCA_958496155.1). NCBI lineage: Eukaryota > Metazoa > Arthropoda > Insecta > Neuroptera > Sisyridae > Sisyra > Sisyra nigra. The sequence goes on from OY292313.1 coordinate 63,217,699, forward strand.
AAGAACTTATTTCACATTTGGGAACAAGATTTTTAATTGCAGGGGACTGGAACGCTAAACACACCTTCTGGGGCTCAAGACTTACAACAACAAAAGGTAAAAATCTACTCAAAGCCATCCAACAGAATAACTCAACTCACCTGTCAACCGGAACACCAACTTATTGGCCCACAGATTTAGATAAAATTCCTGACCTTTTGGACTTCGGTGTGATACGGGGACTTTCTGGGCTGAACTTCGCAATAGAGCCAGACAATAATACCGACATATTAAGTTCCGATCACTCCGCCATCATAATAACAATCAGTACAACTGTTATTTTTAAAGAAATTCGACCACATCTTACCACCAAAACAACAAACTGGAAAATCTTTGAAAACCACGTCGACAGTAATATTAACCTAAACGTGTCCCTAAAGACAAGCACTGACTTAGAAAATACGATCGAAAACTTCTCGGCTCTTCTACGAGATGCAGCCTGGAAAGCAACGCCACGAAACAAGCCTGGAAACCAAGGAATAAACATGCCCATGTATATAAAAGAACTACTGCAAAATAAAAGAAAAGCAAGGGGGTTATGGCAAAGAACAAGGAATCCAATACACAAAACATTGTTTAATCGAGCCACGCATCAATTAAGACAAGCTTTAGAAGATCTACGACACAAAACGTTCCAAGAATATTTAAACAATCTTTCAACCGTAGATCATTCTATTTGGAATGCAACTAAAAAAATCTTCAAAGCACCAACTTCCTTTATCCCTCCCATTAAAAAAACAAACGGCAATTGGACTAGATCAGATGAAGACAAAGCAGATACATTTGGAAAACTTCTTTCACAAACCTACGCACAAACACCTGGCGATGTAAACGACGCTAGCGTTATCCAGTATCTAGCAGAACCAGGACAAACCTCAAAACCAATGAAATTTATTACACCCCTTGAAGTAATAACAGAACTATCATTTGCTAAAAAACATAAGGCACCCGGATACGACCTAATAACCCCCGAAATACTTAAACACCTTCCAAGAAGAGGCGTTATCCTACTCACAAATATCTATAACAGTATCTTACGTCTCTGCCATTACCCCATCCAGTGGAAATACGCAAATATAATTATGATACCCAAACCGGGTAAAAATGTATCTGACCCTGCATCATACAGACCAATAAGCCTCCTACCAACAGCATCCAAAATATTCGAAAGATTACTCCTTAAAAGATTAAAAGAGATCGTGCCCCCTGACCAATTATTACCGAAACACCAATTTGGATTCAGAGAACAACATTCGACTATACAGCAATGCCATAGAATTGTCAACATAATACGAACGGGTCTCGAATCCAAAAAAATATGCACCGGAGTGTTTCTTGACCTGAAACAGGCGTTCGATAAAGTATGGCACGAGGGACTGCTCTACAAAATTAAAAAATCATTCCCCGATCAAACCTTTTCAATCCTAAGATCGTACTTGCACGAAAGATATTCACAAGTTGTGGTTGAGGGCACTTATTCAAACTTAATACCAATCCAATCTGGAGTACCGCAAGGAAGTGTACTTGGACCGTACTTATACCTTATTTACACAAAAGATGTTCCAGAAACTGTCGACACAGTAATAGCCACTTTTGCAGACGATACGGCAATATTTGCAACTGATGAGGACCCTTGCAGAACCGCCACTAATCTGCAAAATCACATCCACCTCTTAGAAGAATGGCTGAAGACTTGGAAAATGGAAATTAATACCGACAAATGTGTACAAACAACCTTTACAACAACCAAAAAAACTTGCCCACAACTCACGATGAACGACAAACCCATCCCAGTGAAAGACGAGGTGAAATACTTAGGTATGACGTTAGATAAAAGACTCACCTGGAAATCGCATATTAAGGTCAAAAGAAAACAGATGGACCAGAAAACTAAAAAAATGTGGTGGCTTCTGAGAAAAGGTTCAGGACTGTCACTCGAGTGTAAGATGAAAATCTATAATCTCATCATTAAACCAATATGGCTCTACGGCATCGAGTTATGGGGATGTGCCAAATTATCGAACATCATGATAATTCAAAGAGGACAGTCCAAGATTTTGAGAATGCTAGCGGAGGCTCCCTGGTACGTTACAAATGAAACTCTGCACCAAGACCTTCAGATCCCGTTCGTGCGCGAAGCCATAGGAAAGAACGCGGGACGGTATAGGGAGCGATGCAGTGACCACCAGAACTCTTTAGTAAGCGCACTTCTGAGCTTACCACCTTCCCACAGAAGATTAAAAAGAATTTGGCCAGAAGACCTGACGTAGGTAACCCAAAAGCGATTAAAGAAAAAAAAAATATTTATAAAAAAAAATAAAAAAAAAAAAAAAAACTTACACCAAACAAAATCAAAGGAGAAACGAGACAGCAATAGCAACCACCAGTAGCTAACTGGTGGTAGCTAAACAAACTACTTCTACCCGACCTTGCGCTTTTAACATTTTCTTTTTTCTTTCTTTCTTTTTGTTACTATGTTTACTTTTATTTTTATCACTTGTTATCAATTGTTGTTTTCTTTATTAGTTACTTTTGTTATTATTAATCCAATTTTGTAATACCCCCCTCCCCTTCCTCGCTAATGTCAGCACATTTACTTATTGCTCAAGGAGCAGATTGTAAAAATTACATATAAAGAATAAAAAAAAAAAAAAAAAAAAAAATATTATTATTATGGAAACGAAAAAATGCATCATTATGTTTTTGAATAAACTGGATGAAACCGAAAACAAAAACAGAGATGTGGGAGAGAAATTTTGAGAAAATTTATAAGAAGTAAACTTTTATATTTAATATCTCATATCCGATGTGTGCATAAATCTTGAAAATGGCTCAATCGATTAAGATTCTAGCGGTATTTTTGTACATGAAAATTTGAATAAAGATGATAAGATAAAGTTCGTTTTGACACTTTTTCTGTCACATACTTTCATAGCGCCAGCAAATTCTGCATTGATTATTGATATTTTACCGAAAAAATTAAATGGAATGTTCTCAGGATACAATAGGGTACTCTTTGTCCTGGAAAAATTCATGATTTCTATAAAATACCAACTATTTCATCTAATTGAAATAACTGAACGAAATATATTGCGTTTGATACGTTTTTAAAAAGGAAATAAGAAACTATTTATCTCAGAAAAATAGATGGTTCTTGTGGGATAATTTTAAATATAGACGTTGGTTCATTCCTTTGTGCTTTTGGTCGATATAGGAACAAAGCGACATACCAACAATTTTGAAAAGGATATAATTTATAAGGCAATTGGTGAAATTGAATATTTAATCCTTGGGAAAAACGCTATTATAAATGTTTAGGTACAACTTGCTTCTTCTAATCCTATTTAGAAGATCGAAAATACTATTGGAAGGGTCATTATTCTCCTCAATTTGTCGGCGTTTGTGCTACTAAGTGGGGGTAAAGAAACTCCACGATCTAGCTTTACTGGTTGAATGGTCGTGCTCTTCTCCGGCCGAGAGAAGTGCGGTCGTCTTGGCTCGAGGCTTGACTGATGATGTTTGTGAAATGTGTTGTCGTGAGAGACACTGATGAACACTTTTTTTTTTGCAGAAGTAAGATGGGGGAAATCTTCCAAAGACACCCAGGAAAATGGGTAGTGTCGGAATCGCGTAAAGCGCCTACCGATTAAAACCCCCATCTTACAGGTTACCAACCATTTAGGTTCTAAGCCAAGTGATGAGAGAGGTCCAGCAGAGGATCCAGGACACGGACGCCAGTGGCGCAGCTAGAGATTTGAAGTACCTTAGGAGACCAGAAGGCTGGGCCTTCTGAAACGGTTGGTTTCCTTGCACCTGAAGATTGATTTTATGTGGGCACATTTGAAGTTGGTTTCGAGAATGTACTTCAGATGGAGATAGTCTTATTTGGACTCAGTTGGAGTAGAGGGTGTGGAGTGGCCCATAATATCCAGGTACTCTGAAGAGTGGTCCGAGCTGAGTTCGGGCAACGTCCTCGGGTTTTGACGAGTGGGAGCTTCTGTTGGAGCGTCAATTATAATTTTGTGCTGTAGAGTGATTGTGAAGAGTTCGTTTCCTTTCTTGGTGTTTTGTAGCAGCTCCATGCAGTGTGTTTGGTATTAAAGTCACCAGCGACGAAGGTTGGAATTGAGAGGTCGAAGAATTTCGGTAGTTTGAAGAGATTATTATGGCTGTGAGGTGAATATTCTCAGATGGTCTGTGTGGAGATTTATTTCAGCTCTGATGGATTCGTAAGATTGAGGACCTGCTTGGAGACCTTTGTGTTGGAGTGTATTGCGGATGCACAATGCTACTCCACCAACGTTCGAATCAGGTCGGTCTTTCCTGTAGACAGTGAAGTTGGGTAAAAAGAGGTACTGATGAACGCACTTGTCTCGGCGTTTATATTTTCGTAGGTTGGACGTTGCAGAGAACGCTTTCGTCGACCAATAGCGTGATGGGTCGGGAATACTTTTCCTTAGCTAATGGCGTGATCGCCACACATTCATCATATTAGAGTAATGTACAGATTGAGAATTCATAAAACGGGGGGGAAAAAAAAAACTATTATTTTAAGTCTTATTTCCTAATCCTCGTTTTCTTTCTATCTTTTCTTCCAAAATTAGCTGTACAGTTTTGAATATAAGCCCTTTCCGATAGTGTGTCCAAGATAGGTGAATTCTTTCTTCTAAATAGTCATTAGCATATCATTGTCTTGATGCATTGGGTTTAGTGGGAAGTAGGTTTGTATTAAACCATTGTTGACTGCAACAAAACCATAAATAGGCTGTCCGTGAACTAGGTCCAATTTACAATAGGTCCAAGGCTTTCGGCATGTTTTTATAAGCTTTTTTTAATGAAGTTTTTGCGTATAGTAGAACATTTATTGGACTTACCTTAATGTATTTTAATAACCTTCTTGAAAAAATTTTTTTAGAAAAAAGCTTGGAAAAAATTTATTGAGCTAAAAAAAAATCAATTTTGACAAAAGTGGATGTTTCTGGGCAACCAAAAATGAGTTAAGCTAACCCTATTTAATGGCCAAAAGATATTTAAGAAGGTCGAGTAAAATTTAGACTTTAACAAAATATATGTTGTCTGTGGGTCACTGGCTCTTACAATCTATCTTTTTCAGTCCAAATGTTTTTCATAAGTTTAATTGAACTTAATTTAAATACACTCAGCAAAGCGGGCTAATATTAGCAAAATAAAACAACATTTTCCCATTGTGTTTGATTTAAGTAATTTGATTCAATAACACATTTGTAGTAATTCAATGAACACGATAAATTATTAAAATAATTTTTTAAATTTCAACTTCTGTTATATTAAAATGGGTTGAGCCCTTTTTCAATTTTTAAATTAATTTACAACCACGTTTTAGTAGAACTTTAGTTTTCCTTTTTAAGCAGTACTACGGTTTTTCACATTTACTTTATACTTGAGTAAGAAGAAAACCAAACGCTAATACTGACAAAGGTTTTTCATTATTTAAAAGCTTTTACGTTATAATTAATCGCAAGCGAAGAATATTGAGTATAATTCCTTTCAATTATTTATGTTTCAAAGAAATATAATTTATTTGCTCTTGTTATTTTACGTGACATTAAAGATGATTGATTTTTCGTTGAATAAATATATATAATATTTATGAAAGCTGAAATTTTGTTTCACTATTATGGTTTTAATGGGTTGATAAATATTTACGAAGCTAAGAAATAAATATACATGCGGAGTTGGAATACAAATTCAATCGGTATGTGTTTTTATAATAGGGTACTCGTATTTATATAATACGAGTGTATTATGCTTTATGGATCAATTGTTGTTTTTATATCTTGATTTGTGTTTTTGTTTTCCAATTATCAACATTACTTTTGGACGTTTTTTGTCAAAAGTACAGATTTATTCTTCAACTAGCTGATATCCGCCTGCTTTGGTTTAAGCGTATCTAAATTTCTCAGTGTTATCGAACCATTTGTCCATTGGAAAATCTATGAAAAATTTCGCGAAGGGATAAATATTTGAAACTCAACTATTCTAAATTACCCGAGCACCCCAACCTGTCAAAATAAGGCTCCAGATATTTGTAATTAAAATTAAATTTAATTATTTTCTTTAAAAATATATGATCATAACGTTTTGAATTAAATTCACCTCTTTCATTATTTCTTTTTGCTTGGCCTTATTTAAATGGAAATTTATGGTATTTGCTTAGATTAAAATTTAAAATAAAAACAATGTAGAGCTTTTGAATCGTTCACTTCTTGATGAATCAACACATTTTCTATCATGTGAAAAAAAAGAACAATAAATTAGGTCTTTGTGAATAATTCTTAGAAGTTCTATTTATTTCTATTTAATTTTACAAATTAGCACTGAAGTTTATTTTCTTTGTTCTGTAATTGTTTCTTTTTTCTGATCTCTAATTAGATTTTATTCATTTCAAAAGAAAATTATTTCATGACAAACGAAATATCAAAGAAAGCAAAGCCTTTGAAGAAATTTTCTCCAAGTATCCCACAAACCTTAACCTCCAAAAGATTAATCATTGAAAAATTTAATTTAAGCCGTTTCCATAAGTAAATTGTAAACTTATTTTAATAGAATAATCAACAAGATTAAATTAAAAGATACCTATATATTTACAAACCTGTTGCATTTATAAATAAAATATCTGCTGCGAGGCGTCACAGTCCTTTATTTTACTTTATCATAAGAAACTCGCTGTTAGTTTAAGGAACAAAAATTCAACCCACGATTGATTTAAAAAATATATAAAAAGAAAAATATTTCAATATCTTTATAAACAAGATTTTATAAAATTTAGCTTTATTTGTATTGCATACAACTTTATTTGTAGCTTCTATTATATAAGTACGAAATTCCAAACTTAACCTCAAAACTCCCTTATTTGAATTTTCCTAGGAAAAAGTTTCAATTAAAATTTGTAAAAATTAATGTATCTAGAACTATATCAAGTGTAAAACAATTGTTGTAATGTTTTTTAAAAATTTAAAAAACTTCGAAACCCATAGAATAAAATGGAGTTTTCGGTTAGATATATATTATATGAAGACAAAATTCCAAGTTTGGTGTAATTCGGATAAAGCTTTTGATACGATATGGCTGTCACACACAGACATGTTTCTAAAAACCACTTTTTGGACTCAGGGAATCTCAAAACATGTATTTCCGGTGAAAGCTCAAATTCAATTTCAAATTGAATTTCAAATTCATTACAATACCTACTTCCTTTACTATCTACATACCTAATTAAAGTAAAAAAAAAAAATGTTTGTCTGTAAAGTCGGTTTACAGACGATAATTTTACGTGATAACGTCACTAAGAACACCTAATTAATGAAAAATTGCGTTTTTTTATGAATTGAATATTATTATTACTGAATTATCATTATTTTGTATAATTCAAAAAGCAGTTAATTGAAAATTAACAATTTATTCAAAATGAAATCAGATTGAAAATTATTAAGGAAAAAATCAATTAAATCTTATTAATTAAATTGTACTAATTTAATAAAAAAAATAAATTTTGCTGACTGTGGACTTAATTATTATATTTCACAAATACTATTCACTTAAATTCACAACACAAATTATAAATTAAAGTAAAAATAAATTGATAAATAAATCAGCACGAAATTGTCCTCGAAGACACTTCAATTTGATCCCCTGAACGCATGGCGTTTGAAATACGTATCTGGAGATACAAAATTAACAATTTGGATTTTTTGTTTTGTGATTTTTACATTTATTTTTTACTTTAATTTATAATTTGTGTTGTGAATTTCAGTGAATAGTATTTGTGAAATGTAACAAAACACGTTGTCTAAGATTCAACAATAATATCGTGCCTCTCTGTCATTTGTATCGCGTTCTCGCTTGCACGCACAGGCTCAAATGGAACGTGACAAAGTGGACGTTCTTTTTCGGACTGGCTGCTGTAGTTTATCAACTTAAAAAGCGTTATCACGTCAAGAATAATATAGAACGATTACGGAAATTCATTTAAATGTAAAAATGTATGTCCTAAAATTTGTATTCATTTTTCGAAGATTTAATTGAAGCAAACCAATTCAGATGAGGTATTAACCATGAACCACCAACCCCTTAAAATCGCCTATTACTTGTTGAACTTTTGAATTTATAATACTGTAATAACGCTGTTGATTACATTAATTATTTAACTCTCAATTCTCGGTATATATGTCTTTCATCAAATTTTCCAATTAGAAACTAAAAGGTACTTGCACGCCCAAAATTAAAACAAACCTTGTAAATAACGACTATGTTTAAACGTGAAGTGATAACGTTTTATAAATTGATGAACTACGACAACAAGTCTGAAAAAGTTCGGCCATTTTGTCACGTTACCTACATTTGAACCTGTGCGTGCAAGCAAGAACGCGATACAAGTGATAGAGAGGCACGATATTATTGTTGAATCCTAGGCAACGTAGAGATGGGCAAATGTATCAAATATATCGATAAATATCGTATCGATATTTACAAGCAATATCGATAGATGCAGAGTAAAAAATATCGATACTTCGATATATCGATATTTTCATCTCAAAACGCGATTACATGAAAAATTGTCAATAACTTTAAGTGGAATAAACTATAATTATTATAAAATATAATAAAGCTCTTAAAAAAATATCGAATTTGATATTCGGAAATAAATATCAACTATCGATATTTTGATAGATCGATAGTTGGTGCCCTTACCTAAGACAACGTGTTTTGTGTTTTTCTTTTACAATTTACTTAATAAGATTTGATTGATTTTTTTCCTTCATAATTTTCAGTCTGATCTCATTTTGAAACAATTGTTAATTTTCAATGAACTCCTTTGTATTATATACAAAGTAATGATAATTCAGTGATAATAATTCAATTCATAAAAGTACGCAATTTTTCATCAATTAGGTGTTCTTTATGACGTTATCACGTAAAACTATCGTCCGTAAACCAACTTTACATAAAACCAATTTTTTACTTAAAATACGGGATACACGTGTTTAAAATTTATGTACTCATATAAACTTCCCATGTTGAGTTGATTACAATACTTATGAGTAAAAAAGGGTGAAGAAAATAATTTAATTACCTTATTGTTTTTGTTCGTGTTTTCATTGTTCAATTAAAAAAAATAAGTTGTACAATTGACGCAAAGTGTGACCAAAACTTTTCATTTGAACTTTCACTTATTTAAAATTTTAATATTATAATAAAATATACTCCAGCTATTTTTATAGAATTTTCCTGATTAATTTTTTAAACTCCTTTCTGTGATTGTGGCTATTTTTTATAACCGATTCCATCAGAGTTTCCCCGGATATAAATAATTTTTTAATTAGCTGATATTTGACAAAATTAAATTATAAGTACCGGGATTATAACAGATTTAAATAAAATTAAAATTGTGTATTTTTATAAAGTCGATTTAAAAAAATAAAAATAATTTTTTAACACAAAATTCTTATGTTTGTTTCCAATTATTTTTAATTTTTTTAACTTAAAATGGTTTCATGTTTGTTATGCCATTTTTTAACTTTACGCCAAAAATTCTTCCATAACTGCTCCTCCCTTAGTTAATTAATAATTCAGTTTTTTAAAATTTGTAAATTCAAAAATAAAAATTAATATATTATCCAAAACAATCACTTGTTTTCAAAAAATTTGTTCATTAAATGCTCTTTCCGGATCCGCAATTGCTCCAGGTTTACAGTTAATTATTAATTCAGTTTTTAAAATATTCATGTTTATAAAATCCAACGGGAGTTGCTGACGTCATAATACACAATACATGTATAAAAAGTTAAAAATAATTAATTATGAAAAATATTGCAAAAATTTGATCAATTATGTGAAAAAATCAGATAGAGTAAAAAAAACAAAAATTTCAATTAAAAATAATTTTTTTGGGCTTTATAGCGATTTTAATTCTTGAGATTGAAGCTTTTTAAAAAATTTTATAATTAATTAACTTATCACTATACACCTGGAACAATTGCGGATCCTGAAGGAGCATTTAAGGAGCAATTAAAAAAAAACTTTTACCACGCTAACTTTACTCTTTCTGGTTAAAAAAATATATGCAATGAAAAAAGGGAGTGTTGAAATTTAATTTGATTATTGTAACGGTTGTTACTAAAAAAAAGTATTTTGAGTTTGTATTGACAGTAAAATATAAAAAAATGCTAAAAGAGAAATTAAAAAAAAAAAAGATAAAAAAAATATTTTATAGTTGCTAAACAAATATAAAATAGAATTCAAAAAATCTTTATTTATCTAATATCTCGCTGAGCCGCATTAAGTCTATACTCAAATAATCAGTAGGCAGCAGAAGGAGAAACATATTCTCTCCAGCTCATGCGCATTACATCGTTTGCCTCACTCTATCAAAGTGACGAAAAATCCACCGCTTAACGTGTCTTGCTAGTAAAAGTCGCATTTTTAAAACTTTAATTACTTTGGTTTTGAAGAAGATATCGTACTTATTCTTTATTTAGATAAGGACCAAGTATATAGGAAATAAAACAAACGAAAATTGATCGAAATCTATCCAGTAGTTTTTGAGTTTAAAGCGAGCATTAGAAAACAGCTATCATTTTATTTATATACATAGATAACATTTTTAACAATGAAAAAGTTAACTACCTATACAGTAAGCACTTTTAAATACTAACAAATTAAGTTGTACGATATTAGATAAGTCATGGTTTCATTATTCGTTCATAACATTACATAAGTACAGTTTGAAACATATTACGAATTGTGCATAAAATATAAAAAAGCTCAATAGCCTTTGCTTTGACTGTGTTTTATGTTTCTCGGGGGTTCTTTAAAAGCTTTGCTTGGTTATCAAAGTAACAAAAATCTCTGGAAATAATGTCGGTCTTAACGTAATGTATGGAAATGGGTGTAGTCACAGTATCAACGTAAAGTTACGTTCACATTGGATATCTTTAACGATTCGTTACTTCACTAAAAGCCGTATTTCTCCGTATGTGGGAGTCTCAATTCTTCGAAAAGTAAAATAAATGGCTCACAAAAGGCGAGTTGAGAGGCTGTGATGTAAAATTTTCATAACATATTTTCCACAACACTAAACGAGCTTTGTACAAACATCAAAATTGCGAACACATAAAATAGAATTTAAGCAAGTGGTTGTTTTTACAGGATGTGTACTTAACGGTTCATACCTGAAGGGAGTTAATTGGTACATTTAAATTTCCTTGGGGATTTTTTTGGCTACTCTTGTATATCATCTTTTACTTTCTCGTTAACCTCAAAATAATTACATAAACTTTAGTTCTTAGACAAGACAACTCTCATATATTGTTTGTGTCTTATTTACCCAAAAAAAAAAAAAAAATGTTTAACGAAATATTTAGCAAAAATACTGAAGAGGTCAAGCAAGCGTGAAAAATAATTAAAAAAAGCAGCGTACTTTTAGCGAATTAAGGGATCTATTAAATTACCTAAGTACGATAAATACACGCGTACGTCTTACAATCGTACAAATATATCAGATTTATGAAAATTTTAAGCGTGCTATTGTCGTTTTATATTGATTAATACTTTCAAGTTGGTTATATTGTCATATTCTTATAGCTGTGTAAAATATTTTCATTCTGTTTAAAATATTAATTTTTTAATCAAAACGAAACTTTGAGCTTACTTTGTTGCTTATTTATAACTTTAAAAGTGTTTAGTTTTTAATGAGTTGTTATAGGGTAAACTTTGAAATTAAAGCTGTTTTAATATGCAATTCTCTGGAAGTACAAAAATCACCAAAAAAACAAAGCAGGATAACTAAAAATAAAATTCAAGTTTATGGTTTTCATTCAGTAACAAAGTAATAAATCAGCGTTAATATTTGCTCAAAAAATAAATTGAATTAATTACAACAGTTCAAACGTTGTTTACGTATCAGAATACATCATTTTTTTTTTATTTTTTCACTGGAGTGTTTGTACACTAATTTACATTATTGAAAATTTGATAAAAATTTATAAGTTTTAGAAAAGTTTCCTAAATAAACTCAAAATTTAAAATATCAAATGTACAAGTAAAATAAAAAAAATATAACGATTGTGGCGATCTCGCATGTGAGAATGTCACTTCAATCGCTGGGCCACAAAAATAACAGTGTAAAATATAACAAAGCATCCATTCGTACATTTGCCTATTATTATTATTATTAGAGGTCGCCCAGTGGTCGAAATTCGACCATAATTCGTTACAATTTTTACATACCTAAGGGTACACTTTACTTGTACCTGCCTTAAAAACTTTAGTTACTAAGCTAACTACAGCAGATAATGAATTGCGTTTGCGAATGTTTGGAAAATAATTTCTTGACTAAATTTTTCTTCAAGGTTTATTTAAAGAAAGTGCATCATATAATGATTGAAAATATTTATTTTAAGTTAAGGAAGGAAATAGGTGTAGAGGTTTCAAAATATTTATTTTTTTTCTTTCATAAATCTTTTACAAAACTATTTCAGAATATTCTCTGAAAATTGCAAAACTAAATATCAATTCGTCCCCAAGTTATAGGTAAGCAATTAAGTGGGTATCCGCATTAATTTTTTATAACGCGTTTTCTTGAAATTAATTTTTTCTAATTAATGTAGGTACACTTTAGTTCAAAAAGGTTTTCAGCAATCATTTTCAAACGCTTGGCACATATTTACATTTTCTTTATATAGTAAAGGAAGTCTTGTAATAGGGTCAAATTTTTGAATTTAAGTTTTTACCGGAAATACATGTTTTGAGGTCCCCTAAGTCCAAAAAATTAGTTTTTAGAAACATATCTGTGTGTGCCTGTGTGTGACAGCCATATCGTATCGAACGCTTTTCCGAATTTCACCAAACTTGAAAATTTTCTTTCATATTATATCTTGTTTTTCCGCGAATCTTTTGGTTGAAATCAGTTAACCGAAAGCTTCACTTTATTCTCGGAGTTTTTGAGCTTTTTCAAATTTTTTCGAAAACAACTACAAAGATTTTCTTTAAGCTTATGATTCGAAAAATTCGATTAAGGACGGTTCTGGGGTGAAGGTTGAGAATTCAAAAAATACATATATGTTGTATACTTGTATGCATATAGTTCTTCTATGTATAGTTATAAGGTGTTTATATATTTCTTTTAACCAACAGCGAGTTTCATAAATAAAAGTAAAAGAAAGTACTGTGACGCCACGCAGCAGATACTTTTCTTTTTATAATGTTGTAAGTCAATTCAAATTACTGTATTCTGAAATATTTTTAGACAAACAAAAAAAAATATGACTATGAAACATCAGAAATAATTTCAAGTGAGTTTCCTACGTTCAAAAGTAAAACAAAAGTACCTTTATGTTTAGATTTTTTCATTTAAAAGCCAAAGATAAAAAAATTGGAAAAAGGCTGCATAAGTCCTGTTTAAATCTATGAATTAAGCTCAATAAACGGAGGATAGATTTCTTCCTGCGAAATATCGTTGAAATATTGTAATAAATAAACATAAAATTTAAAAATATGTTAAAGTATGTAATTTAAATATATTTTTAATAATATTTACTCAATAATCAAATAATCGGTTAAATTTGTTTCCTTCAATTTCAAGTATCATAATTTCAAAATTTAAATTTTTCTCGCAATATTTTGTTAAAATAATGACATTTGGAATATGATTGAAGTCTGTGGTCAAACTGAACAACTGAGATTTAAAAATCTACATATTTGTGTGTCTGTGTGTGTCAAACGCATGGTAGTGTGTGTGACGTATTTTTTCATAAAGGATCTAGCCCATTAGCCATAAGGAAAGTGCCCCAGGTGGTTTTTGAAAAATTCTTCCGTGTGCTGATTCCTCTCTATGAAAAACTAATTGTCGCGCAATTTTAACCGGCTACCCCCACTTGTATTGGAGTTACGTGGGAAACTACCCCAGACGTTAAATTTTTTTTTCAAGAAAACTATTGAAGATTTTATCATGAAATTAAAATTGTACGTACATATTGAATAAACGCATAATATATATTTTTTTTAGAATTTTTGTAAATCTTTAAATGATGAAAAATATTATTTTTATTTTTTGAGGGTGGTTTTTTAAATCAACCCTTAGAGTGACACCTTTTTTTAAAAATGCGATTAGTGCATTTATTATCCATCTTTCATTAAAAAAAAGTCGTTTTAAGAAATTAGTTGTCGCTCACCATCAAAATGAGGTCATCCAGGGACAGGTTTGTAATAAGCAGGCATGAGTCGATGCATTTTGTAAATGCATTTATTGCTTTATGGCTTGTATATATATGCCATAAAATGGTTTTCGTCAAGAAAAAAAGTCCTGAGACAGAAATTAATTTTTGAAATTTTTAAATAGGCCTATTAACAATATAGTGCAAGGATCTTTTATCCATTCTTTATACTAATAAAAATTCAAAGAAAGTTTGATATATAATACCTACTCGTAATTATTTTGTATCTTAGATTACCTACATACATACTCAAATATTGTTAGTATTATTATTTGAATCAAGTAATATTTTTATTTGTTATGACAATGTGTTACATTTAACAACTGGTTTAAAGTTAAAGAGAAATAAATATAAGTAGCATACGTAGGTAGATATGAGTACTAAAGATACCAACAAGTTTTTCTACGTTAAGAATATTTGTATATTTGTAATAAAGACGAGGCAAATGTTGCTCTTGGTTCGTTTACTAAAGCATAACAATATAGCAAATAGAGTCGTAAATTCTAAGGTTTATGTTGGCTTACTAAAGTTACGAAATACAAATATAAGATAGTGTATATGGTTCTTACGTATATCAGTTACAGTCTCCATCGTAGTTGAACTCAGTTACGTTTTACGCTTTGACAGACGATACGTTTACTCGTAGTGGGTAGTTCTATGCGCTTTTTACTCGCCCCCTGGCTGTCGTGAGAGCTCCCTGAACTCGCGTTACTTTGTCAAATGTAGAGCTTTTTAGTGATTCACAGTAATGCACCTTACATGCGCGCTTCTGCTCGATTATTCCATAATATGTACATTGTATAATATACTTGATAGATATAAATGTTAATCATGACGAATGACTGATATAAGCTTTAAGTTAATAAATGCAGTTGTATAAGTAAATATACACCTATATGACATTGCAATTGTTGAATTAGAATAACATTGTTCTCTGCATATTCATATCGTTGTAATATTGAACGAAAGTAATTTTTATTTTTGTTTTTCTTTCCTTCCATTTACCTATTAGAATGATTAACATGATTTACCCTTTTTTAACAATATTTTTATTGAACATAAAAAACGACTAAAATAATAAATTTCCTTTAAATTGTAGAACATTCTTAGAAATACTTTTTGTAATAACACGTTATACTTATTCTAAAATAAAAAATAGCCACACTGTTCATTTTTCATAGTTCTTACCGTTTAAAAAGCCCTTCATAGGCTTTTATTCTTTAACATAGTCATATAAAATAAGTCAACTTATAAAACACTAAAATAAGGATTTAAATAGTTCCCGATTTTTATTTACTTGATAGCTTTTTTTTATTTTTTATGACTTGGTTGTTATAGTATTGTAACAAAGACATGTAAGCTTCCAGTGGCACCCAAAATCCTGACAGCCATAATCTCGATAATCATAATTATCGTACTCAAGTACTCACAAACTTCGAAATAGATTTTACTGACGTTTTATCGATTAACCGCAATTTTTCGAATCACAATTCTTTGAATCACAATTCTTCAAAACACAATTTTTTGAAACCCAATTTTTCGAAAGAACAATTTTTCGAAATAATGCAGTCCAAATCAACTTCAACAGGTATAGTTGGTGTTTTTGAACAAAAATCAGTGTAAATCAACCTCGACGGGTAGGGTAAATGAAATAGGTACAAAAATGTGTCAGTACATAACACTTTTTTTTTTCACTTTTTACAATTTCTCTATCTCTTTTCGTTCTGGAAATAGCAAATGTAGTACTTAAAATGAAGGGGAGAGTAAGGTTAGCGTGGCACCATGAATTGACGACGGTTTTTGATAAAACAAGTCGAAAGAAAACGAAAATGAAGAGTGCTAATTTGCGAGTTTTCGCTTCGTTTTCGATGATAACCGGATTTCAAGACGCATTTTTCTTATGGGAAATGATTTTGATAAATCTGTCAATTAAGACATAACTATGAGAACTGTCATTTATTTTAAGTTAATTCATATAAATTCATTCATTAATTTCCTACTACAAATGCCAAAGGGGTACAGGGGGGCCCTCTGGCGGGGGTTTGGCGGAGCCCCCAACAAAAGAAATTGTAGTCATCCGAATTTCATTATTTGACTGAATGTGCACTTCCTGACACCACGAAGTTTTACACAAAATTAAATGTTTTAACATAAAAATTATGCTGCAAATATCTATGAGTTTTCAGAATTCATTGAAAATCTTTATGAATACAGATCCTGCATTATTAGAGCATTTTAAATTTATAGAATATTTTTAAAATCTTTAGTCATCTTTAAAATACGTGGTATCTAAGGATTGTTTATTTTGCCTATTATATTTTCTATATTACTTGAGTTCAAACTCGTTAGAATTTAATTAATTTTATGGTGTTGTCTGTGTCTTATTCCTGAAATTTTGTGTTATTTGTGATGTTTATAAAATATATGTCCTTTGAATTGCAAAAAAATGAAAATTATTATCACTCAATGGAAGGTTAATATTGAAAACGTGTTCGCAAATAAAAAATATTGAGTGTTCAAATTGGATCATCTAAGTTCCCATAGTTACTCATACCTTAAATTTAAAAAAAAAATGCTAAAGCCTTATGCTGACGTCAAAATTTATTGACTTCTATGGTACACAAAAGCATAACGTTGGGCGATTTTAAATTCTCTAAGCGCCACGCTAATCTTACCAAAAATGAACAATCTGTAAACTATAACTTATAGGTACCTATTTACAAAGGTAAATTACATGGTTTTTTTGTTTAGTAAATATATGTTAAAATGTCCAAAAAATTATTAAATTTTATTTACTAAATAAATTTTTTTCTTTTCAATTACATTTGTTTTGTGTAAACTGGTAAATAAAACTAAATTTATTCATATTATTTCGGTCCCTAAAATTATTTATTATTAATTTTTCGAAAAATTGTGCATTCAAAAAATTGACACCTAACCGTTTAAAAACGCCATTTTGTAAGATAGCATGCATTTTGTATCAACTCTCATTTATGAAGCAAAAATTGTTTAAGTGTGACAGAAACTCAAATTAGAACATTTTCATTTCAAAAAACATTCTCTTTAAATACAACCAAGTTCGTATTGGCGTTCTGAAAAATAAGAGTTATGGAAAACCCAAAAATGTAAATTGGAGCTACCAACCCATTATGCAACAATATTTCAGACATAAAATTTTCAATTCAAAAACTTTGAATGTATTTTGTGAGAAAATCCTGTAAACTATGAACAAAGAATACTTAATAAAAACAACTAGAAGACAATTAGTAAAAGAAAGAAAAAAGTTGCAACCAAAAAAAAATCTCAAATGAAGTAGGACAAGAAAATACAAAAAAAAGTTAAATAAAATAAAAATTTTAACTTAAAAAAAAACATTTTAAGAACTATCTCAGTGGTAAAAATATAGTCGAATTGAGAACCTCCTCCTTTTTTGGAAGTCGTTTTAAAAATAAGAAAGCGGATTGAATATGGATTATCCGGATAAAGTTTGGAACTTCTTTAATTTGAATATATTTTGGACTTTCCATATGTTTCTAGAGTATTACAGGGGCAATTCATTTGATATTCGACATAATGCCTTTAAGTGAAGTCTTTTTTCCAAATTAACCCCCAAAAGTAGCCCACGAAATCGGTGTTAGTTTTTTTAAATGCCAAACTTTCATCAAACTCTTTATTGCAAATTTTTGTCGAGAATATTTGTACATGGGAGTGATTTTATGAGGTTTCGATTTTGGTTCTTACCGTTCAACAAACTTCAATAATAAACTTCAATTTAAATCGTTTGATTCTGTAAGGTAGTTGAGATCTATATAAACAACTAGTAAATATTTCAACGTTCTTCCTCTTCCTCTTTCGGTTTATTGTTTTATCTTTTCAATGCATTTGATGTCCCCGATACGACAAAAGTATGTTAGAAAATGAAACAACATTGATATTAAATAATCAAAAAGAAAAACCTTAAAATTGTATAGTCTTGTGATTTTCCTGATAGGTAAAAATATACGTAATCTTTTTTTTTTAGTACGTTTGACGTTTAAATAAACGGAAAGTTTTACGATGTATTTAGAAATCTAACAGAAATGTTCAATGCTCGTAAATGGAAATGTATGATCATATTCGGTCATTCGAGCTTTTATTGCAAAGTATACTATGTAGTATACCATCTGAGAAGACTTTTTATTTATTTTATAATGAATTCTTTTATAGAATTTGACGTTTATGGGGCGACACTTTAAAGTATTACATTTTAAGATAGAAAACTGTACGATGTTATTGTATTAAATGTCTTTTACGTTTGTTTATCTCGCTCTGTGATATTTACAAATACATTTTTAAAGATTTAAAAATAAATGGAAACGATTTCTGTTCAAATATAAACTTTATGTGTAATATTTTATTAGCGATTTATGCTGGTTGAAAATACAAAACACAACCACAAATCCACTTTACACATACTCGTACGTAAATCGTAAATAGTTTATGACTAATTCGACCAGAACTGGAATTTGGAATTGTAATAAAATTGTAGAACTTGAAAAATTCAAATATTATCGAATCGGAAACAAACCATAATATTTTACCGTACACTATATTCAAATAAAACTTTTTATTTGATTACAAAAATTTTTGTTTGTTTGACTTCTCAAACCTTGTCTAGGTCGGTTCTTTCGTGATTCAAACATAGTACGTTTTGTTCGGAATGAAAAATTCAATATTTAAACGAAACTAATTAAAAGACGAAAGGTTTAGTTATTGAAAAAATATGGAGTTTTTTTTTAAAAAAAGTGAGTAATTCAATTAATTAATCATACAATGCCGGTTATAGTCGAATCGAACTGTGGAAAACATTGATATCCGGTCATTAAAAATTAATTTCATATCTACATATTGTTTTTAAATGGAAACTACTTCATATCTAATAGAACAATAATTTCAACCATCTATTATTATTGAAATTTGATCATTCATATACGATATCTACGTAGATAAATTGAGCAGAATGAGATGATTTTGTACGAATAGAAGTTTTCGTTATAATTAAATTTGAAATGCAATCATTGACCAAATGAATTCATAGAGATTATTTGAATTATTTTAAAATCATAATGTACTTTTCGACAACACTGGTCAACAATTTCATAATAACTAAAGTGCTTACTACATTTGAAAATATCTATCTACCTTTTTATGAAAATCTTTAGTATTATTTATTTTGATTTGATCAGATCTAGTTATAATGTTACTGCTATTAAAAATATAATTCAATTTTGATACTTTTAACTTTTTTTTTTTTAATTTTAAGTGAAGTAGCTGTGTTTCATATTTGCTGAGTGAAGAGAAAAAAGTTTCCAAGAAAGTATAAAAGTGGTCCTACAAATTTTTGTAACATTTTAGGTGCAATTACTTTTAAAGCTCTTTTAACACGCTAGTCAAACAATTCTTGAAACGTTATTTTGATTAAGAATTTTATAAATTTTTGAAATTTTTCTTATAGAAAAGATTCAATATGAGTAAAGCTGGATTTTAACACCTAAAAGAAAAATTTCCCAAAAGCAGTGAACCCCAAAATCAAAGAGGGAATTTTTTATAAGTCTCGAAATAAAGTTTGAATAACTTGGGAATCTTTTATAAAAGTCATTGAAATTGTTTTGAAAATCACCGATCTAATAACTAATAAAATATTAAGGAGCTTTTACTGTCTCATATGGCTTTTGGTTGTAATGTATCCCTAAAAATTTATTTTCTAAATTCTAATCTGGACTTTTGTTACAAAAATTTGGTTTCTGTTAGTGAGGTTAAAGATTTCATTAAGACATTTCTGCAATAGAAAAACGATTTTGGAAAAAGTTGAGCCTTAGAGTTTTTGTTGTTTATAACAACAAAACGTCTCTGAAGCAGACAACAGAAGACAATATTAAAATAGTATTTATATTAATACTATAAGATTGAAAGTTATCTGATTTTTGTTAAAGTAAAACTTCATTATTATCAATAATTCGTCCCTTAAATTTTTTAAGTTTATTTCCACCATACCTGACTTTGTTTTTAACATAGTTTTAATAATTTATTTTCTGTCTTTTTCTGTTAAAGTACTGAATTTCTAATTTTTTTCTTATTTTCGATTAATTTAGATACGCTTAGCAAAGCGGGCGGGAATAAGGTTGTAAAGTGCGTACAATTCTCTAAACCAATAGCGTGTTTCATAAAAGAAAATACTGTGACGCCTCGCAACAGATATTTTTGAATACTATACAAGATGTTTTCATTAAATAAGGTGGCTGAAGGATGATGGGAGTTGAAAAATCCACTTTTTAAGGTTTTCTCTAATATTTCAAAACCGTGTCTCTTCAATCGAAAAACGTTTCAAGCGTTAAGTTGACGTAAATTAAATATAAAGTACGTTCTTTTCGTTTCTTCTGAAGGATCAATACTTAACGAGATAAGATAGGGGAAAATATCAACAACTAAACATATACCGTGGTATGAAATATATTTTAGTGTTACGAAATACTGAAAATTTGCAGAAAGAACAAGTTTTAATGTGTTGTTTATTGCAATGTGTGTTTATTGCCTGAATAGTTGGGTATCATTAAAAATGTCCTCATAGATCAATCGTTATCTATTCTTTGCAACCTCCTGATTTCTTATGATTTACGGGTGATGACAGTGGTAGCTCGTAACATTTTGACTTGGGAATGCTGTGTTAAAAAAATAAAAACATAATGTACCTATTGTACATAATGTATTTGTAAAGTAAAGTCGAAAATAGCGAAAAAAATTAATTAGCCACCTGAAAACAGTAGGATTTTGCGACGAACTTCTTTCATCGTGGCCACGAACGTACTGTGAATATCACAGTGCCACTTTCGCTTGTTACATGCATAGATTGGATTATACGAACTTAAGCGTAAATATACGAAGCTAAACGAAGCCGGCTCAATTAACACTGTGAACACCACAGTTCCGGGCTTCATATTTCAACCTATTCTAAGTAAGATTTAAATAGTTGGTTTACATAACAATTGATTTGATTATGTTTAACAATTTCATTATATTATTATTATGACTCCATCAATATTATTGTCATTTAATAATAAGAATATAGACCGTATTTTTACATAATTTGTTTGGGGGGGGGGGCTGCAGTACCGCAGTGCATATGGACAAGCCGCTATTGGGTGACGATCATCATTTTGATGATCAAAACTTTTAAAAATTTGCCTCCTTCAAATTTCTGAATGTGTTATCTTTAAGGACTCATCAGGACAAGTATTTGGTTACTATAAGAAATTAATTGAGTTAATATTATGACTTCAAACTTAATAATACTAAAATAATAATAATTATAATTATAATTATAAATAATAACAATTTACTTAAATAATTTAGTTCCTAAGTATATGAAAGTTTTCCTTGTTTTTATATTTAAATATAAGCATTTGTCTAAGGTTTGATTTAATTTCAAGCCTAAATTTTACCACGTAACTTAAATATCAAGTCAAGTAGGTGAAAAATCAAGTCAAACAATGGTTATCTAACTATTTTTGATATTTTTTCCATAGTTTCCTTTTAAAATTTATTGTAGAAAAATTTTTTAAATTTTTCTCCTCTTTATTTTTGCTAGAACTTTTGACGTTGAAATAAGCTTGACTCATTTAGTTAAACCTTAAAAAAAGGAATTTTTCTATCTTCACCACCCCAAGAACTCACGACCTTTTGATAAAATCTTCTTATTTTTAAGAATTGCATCCCCCCATTTTTCTTAAATTAAGCCAAAAAAATCGTTTTCGTTTTAATGACTCGGTTAGAATATATAGAGATAAAATTTTATACACACACATTTTATGATGATTATAGAAAACATTTCTTTACATACTTAAGCCTATCAATTTTTAAATATTTTTTCTGGAAAAGTTGCGTTTGATAAATTGTGAAATACGCAATTTTCATTGTTGTATTTCTTACTCATAAGTGTTTGCTAAATCATTAGCGAACATTATTAAATTAAAAAAGGAATCGTAAGTATTTTTATTCCTGACGAACGAATTTTAATGAGAAAAATTTACACAGGATGACTTTCGAAAATGGTTTTTCAACAATTAGATTTTTAATCAAGCAAGTGTGAATCTTTTTTGACTGTGGTTTTAAAGCCTGCAGAAATTCTTTAGTAGACTAAAAATTTCGAAACTTTTTCCAGTAAAGGGCTGTTTTGCGGAAAGTTCATAATTAATTTCTCTCTTTTCACACACAATAAACTAAACGCACAATTATTTTGGCTAATTAAATGACATGAAGTCATTAAACAGTTAAAAAAAAGATCATAAAATAAAACTCATCATTTCGGAATGGAAATAATTAAATTTTACAGAAGAAGCAAAAAAGTAAAAAAATAAAACATTAACAGAAAAAAAATACGATGAGCATTACTAAAAAAGTTTAAATAAATTATTTCAAAATGAATAAAAATCAACGTTGAAATAAAAACGATTCCCCTGTCAGCGTCAGCGTGTTTCTTAAATCCATTAAATGTGTTTGAATATCAAAATATATGTAGAGTAACGTGAAAAGTTTTCTCATAAAATTTTATTGAGTTCATTCATTTTTTAGAAAGTTTTTAGAGTGTGTGCATCAAAGCCGAAGTAGCTGCGCAAAAAGCATTGATAAATGAGCTACAGTAAATAATCTTCATAGTAAATACTTAAGGTTTTCAATTTTTTTCAGGGACTTATATAATTAAAAATCTAAGCTTTACATTTTTTATATTAACACAATGTTAATAGACAAAAAATATATTGTAAAACTTTTTAAAATACTAGTTAAAATTTCTTTGGTAACTTATCTTCATAATCTGGGGAATAATCTTTTCTAACTGAATATTTATAAATGTAAAGCTTTTTACATTTATTAATGTTGCAGCTTTTTATAGTTTCCTTTTTTCATTACTTATAATATCATTTTAAATGTAAATTTGACTTAATATCAAAATTATAAATTTATGTTTCCTGTATGTAATTTTTTTCCTAATATTTCTAATCCAAAATTAATGTTAAGATCATAAATTAAATTGTGTGTTTTATAATTTATTGATCAAATCAATTGTTTTATTATGCAAATCTATGAATTTAAGACTTTGAGATTATTTTTGAATAAATTATTCGAATGAAATTCTTTATCACATATTGTTAAAATGCAAAACAGGCATTGATTTACGCCATTCAGGGTTTATTTTACCAAAAAAAGTTATACATAATGAAAAAGAATGGTAAAGAAACCTTCCACTTTATGGCTATAGGTTCACTACTTGATTTAATTTCAAAGCTAATTGACCTAAAGTTGAATTTTTGACTTGAAATCAAGTCAAAATCGCTTAAAATATTAACATCAAAATTCAAATTAAAGTCAAGTATTGATTTTTATGATTATTTCATTTACAAATTAAAGTGTGAAGCTCGATACATTTTCAAAAATATCCAACTATTAGACTTGATAGACTTTTGGCGGGTATAATGCACTTTGAATGTTACTCTATTTATCTGCGTTTCATCGTCAAAAATGTTTTTCCTAGATAAAGTTTTCGTTCGTTTGAGAATAGGACGTCCGATGCAAAATGTGTATGGGATAATTGAGCTTTCATGAAATTAAATAGTGTAACGTTTTACTGGTTTTTAAGTTTGTGTTTAATGACGACAAATTTATTTTTAACCATTGTTTATTGATTTGTCTTACATTTCATACACTTATAAACTACACGTTAACAATGATTTAGTTCACTATTTAACTAATCAGTTTTCACACTCACTTATTAATAATGATTGTCACTCACTATTGCACTGTTACACTTTATTTAACACTGTTCACTTTCAATATTTATTTTAAAACTAGTCGAAGATTTATTTCACACTGATCCACTTTCACGATTTATTTAGACTGTTGACGTTCGCGATTTATTTGAGACTGATCACGTTCCTGATTTATTTCAAGATTGTTCACGTGCACTATTTATTTCATGACTGTTCAATTTCTCTATTTATTTCAAGACTGGCTCGCCTATGTTTGTCCGGGGCTTTTATCGGATTCCAGAATCTTTCTAGAAAATTCGGTTCTATTATTCCTTGGTAGAAATTTCCATTCTTTTGTCAAATCCTTCTTGTCCGGTGGTCTTCAAAGACGAAACTGTTAGAGAAAGAACATTCTAGAATTCCGGGAATCACTGAGGATTGGTTTGGCCCACCCAAAACTTTCGAGTAACAGACACCAAGCAATTGTTGGATTATTTTGAAGGTTAATTATGGTGAAAATTATAAGTTTAAGTGCTTCAATAGATTTTTACACATTGCATTATTCTAATATCCCGAATTTTTATCACTCTAAATATTTATAAACCCTACATATTCAATGCTTTCTTAATTAAAATTGAGCTTTTTAGTACTTATCGAAGGAACCGTTGAAATGATTTATATTTTGTACAAGATTTGTACTTGAAAGATTTTACTAAGAAAAACAATTTATTTGGTTTACGATATCAAAATAAATTCACCTTAGGTTAAATCAAATTAAACCGTTTACATTTCTAGTTCAATCAAGCAAATAGCTTTTTCTTGATAGGTCGTCCACTATAAAATTCTGATTTGACACTCAATCGCATCCTTTCTTTTTACACATTTAAAATAAATTGTGAGAGGTCAATAATTTTTACAATAAAAGAGTTTTAGACGTTCGTTAGGTTTAAGCTCCGGGCTGTGTGTTTTCTTTGCCTACAAATGTGTTGATAATTTTTTACTTGTGTCTGGTACTCAAGATGCCCGCGGTGGGTTGATAAAGTTTTTTTTTTGTCTTAATAAACTTGTTTATTTATTTTTTTATAGTTATAAATTTATTGTTTCTATGTCAATGAAGGATTGCAAAATAGTTTTATACGCTATAAAATATTGATATGAACCATTTCATAACCATTCAAATTTTATACATTGTTATAAGAAGACTTTTTTTTTATATGAACAAGAGACAAACCTAATTTTATTTCGAGTTACAACAAGAAAATCTGAGATAGTGTGATGTTAAACATCAACAACGAATTTCTATGTGACTATAATTACCCTAATACTATTTACTATTGAAACTTTAATGAAATGTTTTTATTTTCAAATTTATAACTACATAAACAACACTGAACAATAGTTTACTAACGTTTTCATAATAAATAATATTTATTTTTTGGCAAGGACATGTAAATAATGATACTATATTAAAAATGTGAACTAATCATTACCATTGACGTGGGTCACGCTCTTGAAACCATCGTTTTAATTTTTAAACTTACAATAAAAACGTTCCCAAATGTAATCCCTGAAGCGTTTGTTTCCCCTTTAGGAATATTTCCTCCACCTAAAGTTAAAAAAGCAAGGGCATTATGTTTTTATGTTTGCTCATTATAGACGTCAACTAACTTGACTTGTTTTTATATCAAAAAGTAAATACATAAAATGAAATAACAATATGAAAAGCATTTTCGCAAGAAAAAGCAAAAATGAAAAATTTAATTAAACTATTATACTATTTTTAGACATTAAATCTTTCAATTTCATCGAGTTTCATTGCCTTAAGGATACCACTTTTAAAATGTCAATTTTAAAAATGCATGTAAAAAAAATATTTTATTTGTATATCTAGGTATATTTTTTACCTGTCTGATTTTTTACCTCTTACTTTTTGAACCGTAAAAAATAAATACAATTTTAATGTTGCCATACACAATATGAAAGCTCGGATATTACGTAACATCAAATTTTTGAACTTTAAATGATACTATTATAACTGTTTTTGAAACTGCCAAGCTCTTCTTTGAGATAGTCATCATTTTTGTACTGTTTGATATTTAAAATAAATTACTGTTATCGAGAAAAATGAAAACAATATTTCTCAAACTTTGAGATTTTTACTCACAGAATGATTTTAGCTGGTCTTTTTAACTCGCTTCATGTGTATGTTCAAAGTATATTCGTAACCCCATTTTAAACACCTTTCCGTTATCCAATCATCACCAAATTTTGCATTCCGGTTGATTTATTTCTAAAATGCACTAAAAAGTGGAAAATAAATTTCATTTTAGAATTTATGAAAAGAAAGATCCCTATATTCCATATTGATACAGTCATTAAAATTAAAAGTGATACAAGAATCTATAATGGTATATTAAATTGATCATCTAATTGATCATCATGATTATAAGACTAGGTTGCACTATTAGTGGTTAATTATAGAAAATAAAAATTAAATTGGTCAGTTTATTTAAAATTTCAGTTAAATGAATTAATTGAGCACCCTGGTCTTATACTCATGATGATCAAGTAGATGATCAATCAATTTAATATACGATTCTTGTATCATTTTTAATTTTAATTTCTGTATCAATTTGGAGTATACAGAGGAGAACAATTAGGAGTATATAGTTCTACACGATATTAAGTATAAAAAGATCTCTTAAGAAAATTTGAACATCTTATACCAAATGTCTTTTAAAATAGTTCAGGTATTTTAGTAGAAAAGATTGGGAGCTATCCTTGAAAAATCGTACCTTTTAAAGGATAAATATTAAATGATATTCAATATCACCTTGAGATCTAAGGTATCTTTAACAAAACTTCATTAAAAGTCGTTCCGTTAGGTAATTTAATAATAATTTAAAAACTTTTAATACGTTTATTTCTAATTAAAATCTTCGACAATGAACAATAAAGAAATTCAAATATTTAAAAAAATTTCATTGTTAATTTTTTCAGGTGTTAAATTCATAATATTTATTTTTAAGTAAAAATTGTCAATTTTTTAATTTAAACTTTGTAGAAATTTCTTTCGGTACTGTGTAAAATTGGAAGAAAATGCGTTAAAATGCTTTTTCACGAACTTTAACGAAACTTTTCTAAAATACACGATTCCTGTTGGATAAAAGTCTTATGCTATCTTATGGGAACCGTGCATTATTTCGGCATAAGAAGCAATCGATATCATATCAAGCGAATTGTATATTGTATCAAAATTTGAGGTCAATTGTGGTATAAAATTTTTCCAGTTTTTGTTCAAATAAGGACCAACATTACATTTTTATATAATATAGAAGAAGATACCATTAAAACAGGCAATACGTACGACGTACCAAACTGCCAGCCGCTCTACCAACAATTTTTTTTAAAATTTGTGATATCTTTTAAGATATTAATTTTGATGATATGCTGTAAAGGGCAATTATGATATACGTGAAATGCACTACAATTTTAATGTATTTAATTGGATAAAGAGTAATACTGTATTGTTTAAAATATCTTGATAAATAAGCAATAATTTTTTTATAAAATGTAAAAGATAAAAATGGTTCCTGAGGGTTATCCTTAGGAGATAGACATATACCGTCGCGGATATACTAATATGCATATACAAGTTATTTTTATAACAATGAGCTTTACGTGCAACATAAAATTTTTAAATTTCTTCCCGGCGCTGATTAACAGGCTAGAAGTTTTGAATTAGCAGAAGTTATAGAAAAACGACGAAATATATTGTGTATCGATTGCATGAGTGAACAAATAAAAAAGAAATTTGTCAGAATATCCGTAGAATGTGTCAGTGAAAAAGAACCTTTCCGAATATTTTCACATTGTACTTATATAATATCTGAATGGTAAAATCCCACGCAAGTACACCGTATCAATACTCTCAGCAAACAATGGATTCATTTATTAGGAAACAATTAAGGAGTTCTTTTTCATTTCTTAGTTTTTATTTTTTTTATTGCGGATATAACTTATTCGTGTTGGTACTATGTTACATTTCCATTGTGTTAATTCAACCAGTCAAACGCATTTTTCTCTCAACTGATACTTATTTGACGAGAAGAATGAAAAACGAAGAAAATAAATTTTCTATTGAAACTCATGTTTAGGTATTTTATATCAGTTTTGTTATTTTTATTTTATGCTCTCGTGCACTTAACAATATAAACAATATGTTTACATTGGCTATACTTAAACGAATGAGATCAAAAATTGTAAGAAAAGGTGAATCTTTCATTATAAAAGTATACACAAAATATTTCTTACAAGTTTAAAGACTGAAACTTACAAAATAACACAATTCGTTTCGTTTTTATCTTAAAATTTAAGACATTAAAAAATCGATTTATGAATTTATTTCTTATTCAAATAATTAGAATTTATTTAAATTGTAATACCCCTCATCAATTGATTTTTAATCGCATGAACTTATATAAGAAATTAATTTTCTTCAAGAAAATTAAATTTCTTAAAAAAGTTTTTCAAAAAAATCGATTTATATACCTATTATCTAACTAAATAGCATATTTTTTGGGACGTTCGTATATTTTCCATCCTTGTTATCTAATTATTAAATCTATAGCATTTTAATCGATATTTATTTATATAATAAATAATTTAATATCCCTTTGCTTTAAGCCAGATCAATTTTAACATAATTTTAACCAATACACGCTTTCGACAGTACTAGAAGATGAAAAGTTGAGTTCATATTTACAAATAAATTTAATTGATCATCTACTTTCTGCGGTAAAGCTTTTGAAAATGTAATAATTGAAAAGCTGATTGTTTCAAATGTTACCGCGAAAGTGAATGCATTACAAACTGAAAATTTGATTGAAATCCTTTTTTCTAGGCAGCAATTAAAAATAACAAATAACAGCGATGCGTCATACAATCAAGGAAAAAATTAAATTTTCCTGAGTGATAAAATACCAAAAATTGTGTGTTAACTTTTAACAATGCACTCCTCCAAATGTTGTATTGATTGTAGCACCCATACAAAAATGACAAATCGAACATTTAAACAAGCACATCAAACACGTAGCTCGTGGCAGCGACAATTACAAGATGCGTTCGGAATTCGAAAAAAAGGACATGCATCAATATTAACAGTGGCACTATTGACGTTCCGAAGTTCCGCATTACAATATTATGCGCGTCAGTAAAAAGTACTCAATCTAAGCCGCTGGTACTGCTAGTATGCAACGTTTCAGAACTACCTTTAAACGTTCCCGAACACCAACTGGTGCCGAAATGAAAACGCAAAGTAGCCTCGAAGTTCCAAAACAAGTTCGCTCTGCCTCTTTTGACGAGATACAACTCGAGGCCAAGCGACACCAACAGTTACTCTTGCAACAAACATCCGAAGATCGGTCGTCCAGCTCATTTTTGCTCAAAGTTCCTCAGTTCACCACGCAACGATCTCGTAGTGTCGATTCTGGCGGTAGTGAAGAATCGTCCACCTATTTAGAAGTTCCACGAAGATTTCAGAGACGCCGCTCGTCCGGTGGCAAAACACCCTATTGCTATCATTGCGTGTGCTTAGAAGAATTTAATCGATTAAATTCGGACGAGCAAGTGGATGTTGAATCTATTGGGACTTCAACACAATCGTTTAGCTTAAGTGAATCGGTCTCTAGTGACGACGAAGATGGAAACAATGTGCCACCAATATTGGACTCGCCAGAACCCATTCCTTTGCCTCCACTGCCATGCAGTATCACGGTTACCTTATCGCCAACAACAATACCCCGATCGCCACCTCCTCTTGCGATCGAAGCACTACCTGGTGAAGAAGTTCCGACAACGCCGACTCGACGTCGAAGCATACAACGACAAGAAGCATTTTTCGCTGAACCAACCGGCAACTCCCTTGAAAACATGTCGGACACCGCGAGCGATGTACCCTCTGACTATACATCTGAAAGTGCTGTCTCTGAAGGAGAAGTGACCACAATCATGCAGGGTTTAATCGTACGTGACATATATTTAACGGTACCCGATTTGAAACGAGATCGTGCCGCATCAGTCGATTCATGTTTTTCGAAAGTGTCGTCACAGGGTAAAACCGAAGAGTTGCAACACTCTGGTGTCAGTTTGGAAGTTCCTGTTAGTCCAAATGTGGCGTTACGATCCCGTTCTGTGGATATTGTCCTGCCGACAGATCAGCAAGCGCACTATAAAGCACTTGCTATGACCAAAACGACAGTTCCTTCTGCAACCAGTTCAAATGAATCAAAGCCACAACAGCCTATGGTGCGAGGGTATGTAAAAATTAATCTCTAAAACTCATATCTGCATGTTATCAAGTACATATACAAATTACTTATGCAGTATTTATACGTATAGATAGGTACATGCAAAGAAAACAAGCTTTATGTTTACACAAGAGCATCACTTACGGTGTACCTGTATAATATTTAACACTTGGTCGCACGAGAGATTCAAGTTTATTAATCAAACATAGAACCAACGTTAAATTTATTCATTCAGAAAATAATATGCATCAGTGTGAGCATGAAAATCTAAACTAATAATAAGATTGCAGATTTCTGCTTTTTGAATGCCAATATTATAAAATTGTTCCGTCTTACCTGCGCGAGCGAACAAAAACCGAACCATTTTTTTCAGCTGAGATTTTTATCTAATCTAAACAATGTAAGGTTTTTTGTTTAATACTCTTTCTTACCTATATTTTCAATAACT
Organism: Sisyra nigra; assembly: GCA_958496155.1. Taxonomy (NCBI): domain Eukaryota; kingdom Metazoa; phylum Arthropoda; class Insecta; order Neuroptera; family Sisyridae; genus Sisyra; species Sisyra nigra. The sequence continues at coordinate 63,248,525 of OY292313.1, forward strand.
TTACACAAAAAAATAAATGCCATTTTTATTGTAACTTTTCCCAAAAAAACATTGTTTGTCCAGGGTAAACTTGAAAACGGCTGGTTCGATTTGAACGAGATTTTCACTACAAGTAGTAAATATAACTAAAAGTGCTTTAAAATACTTTTTATTCCCAAAAAATGTTGATTTTTTAAGCAAAAAAATAAAATCTGCGCAACGAAAAACATGCATCGGCAGTCAGTTGTGATACAATGTGCATATACATATTATATCGTAGAGACGACATGATTTTAAACTATGTAATTTGTTATTCTTATAAATTAATGTTCGCAAATTTGAAAATTATAACGATGATAGAAGTAAAGCGATAAGTTAAATTCCTAGAAACCATAAATCCATTGTGAATTTACAGGTAGTTAAAATATTATCCATAGGTCGATTTAGTAAGCGTTCAAATTATCGAGGGAAAAGAAGGAAATCTTCTGCGATAAATATGAATTCATTTAAAAAAATAAAAATTTTAGTTCCAAAATGACGCCCGTAAGAATAAATAACCAAAACAGACAGTGCGACTTAAGTGATCCCGATTAGGAATTTGACTAATTGTAAAAGAAGTGAAGGTCACTTAGTGGCGTGGTGGACTAGATAGTTGCCTTATACGCTAGTGGTCCTGGGTTCGAATCCCATGAGAGCCCAGATTTTTTTTCTGGTTTTTTGTATTCGACGGTCGCTAATGACCATAGCAGTTGATGCGACCTTAAATAAATAAAAAAAAAAAAAGAGAGGTGAAGCCGTTAGGAAGAGCCCAACTTATTTTTCAAGAGAAAATAAGAAGTTAAATGTAACCATCGCGTTGTATTTATACCAAAAACCGATATTCTTAATTTTCAATTTATTTTAGCAAGATCTATAAGAGCTCGTTGTCTAATTTTGGAGCCCGGGAAAAAGCAAGCTTGCCGATAAGACATAATGGACTTAAAATAGTACTATATCCTAGAATCCTGAACCTAAGGCAACCAAACCTAATACCTCAGATCTTTAGATAACACATTGAACATTATTTATCCTAAAAAAACGTCTCCTAAAGGATCGCTACTAATGTTTTCTATTAAAATTAAACAATGATTTCATATGACATCTGGTGTGAAATGTTCTCAAGTCTTAAAGGAACAGAAATATAGGTATTTTACAATTTTCAAAAAAATGTAAAGAACGTACCTATAAGATAGCTTATATTTGTTCCTGGAAAATTAGTTTAACGGATTTTCATAAACTTTGTATGAAACAAAGGTCTAGAAATATTTTATTATCTCTTTATTTGTTAAAATAGCTGAATTTCTTATATTGGGTAAAGGTTTCTATTATTCAATCAGATTAATTTAGATACGCTTTGCGAAGCGGGCGGGTATCAGCTGATATCTTCATATATTTATAACTTTCCTTTCTTGGCGTGCGTCCGTGCATAATGGGATGTCGCTATGCCAGCTTAATGCCCTGCATGTTTCATTATGACAACTCTTTCTGTTATCCCTACTTACGCATTCAAAATATTGTTAGGGGTAAGCTGACACAGCGCACGGCATTAAAACATGCCTATTTGTTCAAACTGGCTATTTACATGATTACTGTCATTTTAAACATTTTATTGAGGTTAAACCTTTAGTTGCAAATGCAACGGGCAACTACTAGTATGTATATATAATTGGCTAAAGTGTGTGTAAGTTTGTCTCCGATAGCTTATTTGTTAGTTGGGTAACAGTGCCAGCCAATGGAGCGAAGTTGTCCAGAATTCAAATGGATACCATTCATTCAATTATCCTTGTTAAATTCAATTTCTATGACAATTAAAATTGATAATAATTAGAAAGTCATAATAACATATCTAGAATAGTAGTCATTTCTGTTTACTGTCGGGTCTTACTCGTTATTGAAAAAATAATTTCCAAGAAAAACTTCTAACGATTCACCAACTATTGTACGTACAACTAATGAGATTCAACCTCTAATACACTCTTTTATAAGTTATCAATAAATTTCTCTTGCTCGGGACTTTTGTGTTTTGTTGTATTGAAATCAATTTGAAGTAGATGGGGTAGGTACACTGTACGTAGCTTGCAAAAGCGGAAATAGAAATTACAATAATTGGCTTATAGAATATTTGCATCAATATTATGGAAAATATAAGTATTATTAATAAAAATGTAGGTAGACTCAAGATAAATGAATTACACATTTCTAGTAGATACTTACTTGGAAAATGATATTGTAAAATATACCAAATTTAAAAATACGAGTTCATACTTTCTTGTGCGTGGGATGCATATTATCAATAAAATCTTTGATCTTTGAAGGATCTTTGAAGAAAATGATATTAACTGAAATGTTGCACTCGGTAGCAAAACATAAGTTATTTGATTGAAATATGATAAAATTATTTTTCTAAAATAATTTTTGTGAATACTTTATAGCGCCTAGAGTAGGAAAATGTAAAGATATTTAATTTGAGTGATTTAACTAATCGATGATATACTTGCTGTGCTTTGTTTAAAACATACTAACAATTTAAATACAGTATCTTTAAATAATGTTTAAATGCTAAAAATAAGTGATTAAAAATGTTTTGTCTTGTTTCTATAATTAATTGTTTAGTCAAATTACTTGTCGCTAGTTTTTGGAATGTACTTTATTGGACCTGTTTGTACTCAAAAAGTCAAGTCAAAAAATAAATTGACAAATACCTCAAAACATTTAAGAAAACCATGTGTACAAGCAAAACTGCATCCTGTTCTTTTACAGAATGAAAAGTTTTTAATTTATGAACTTACAATCTCAAAATAATTTTTCTCAATCTTGCCAAAAGCTTTCTAATATTTCCTTTTTTTTTTCTTTTCTTAAAATTAACTTTTTGAATGCTGAATTTCTAAGTTTTTATTTTAACTAGTTGATACCCTCCCGCTTCGCAGAGCGTATCTAAATTAATCTGATTGAATAATAGAAAAATTTACCCAAAATAATAAATTCAGCTTTTTTAACAAATAAAGAGATAATAAAATATGTCTAGACCTTTATTTCATTGAGAGTGCATGAAAATCCGTTAAACTAATTTTCCAGGAACAGATTTATAGGTAGGATCTTTACGTTTTTTTGAACATTGTAAAATATTGAGATAATTTTAAGCCTTGAGAACCTTTCACACCAAATCTATACTAATATATAAAATTGAAGAGTTTGTTTGTTTGTTTGTTTGATTGGTTGAACGGGCTAATCTCAGGAACTACTGATTTAAATTGAAAAATTCTTTTAATGTTGGATAGCCTAATTATCGGGGGAGGCTTTAGGCTATATAACATCACGCTACGACTAATAGGAGCAGAGCATCGATGGAAAATGTTGCAAAAATCAGGAAAAATTTTTTCTTTTGAGAGCGTTCGTGGCCTGTCCTGCGTAAACGGTTAAAGTTACGCAAAAATTATGTGCAGCAAAATTGTTCCTCTTAAAAAGTTCTACAAAAAAGTTCGCGACGACATATGTCTATCTTTTACGGTTAGCCCGCTATAACCTTTTTAATGGTTGTTAAGGTTGTTTCAAAAATAATTCATTATTTGCGAAATTGTTTTTGTATTAATACTTACCCAAATAAATAAGGTTTTTAATTAAATTTGTTGTGATAATAAATGACAATCTGAGTCATTTAATAGAATACTTTATAATACGGAAAAATGTCTCATTTACCCAGGAAATTGAAAAACGGGTTGGAGAAAAAAATTATGCATAAACTCTATTTTTAGTTGAAAATGGATTTTGGTGATATTTAAGTATGATAAATATGCGAATCATTATCTAGAACACGTTTTATTTCGAAAAAATTTCTCATTTCATCGGGAAAATAGAGAAAAACTGGTTCAAAAAAAAATCATGCTGAAACCAAACATTTTAATAACTCATTTATTAGCTAAGAGTTAAGTAATAACTAATAAGGTCCTCAAGGCAAAACCATAATTTTTTTTTTCATACAGTCCACTTTTTATCCAGGAAAAATGTATGTTCCCGTAGGATAGATACGTTTTTGTTTTTCACAGAACAAAAGATTACCATAATTTCTTGCAATATGGTGGTTTAAGAAACAGTGAATGATATGGGTTACTTTTTATGTTAGAATATTGTACGGTTCCCGTAGGATAGGCTAAAAATAGAATCTTTCAGGAACTGAGTATTTCAAAGGAGTTTTCTAAAAGTTTATGAATAAGAGTTTTAACGAAGTTTCCTCAGGAAAGCTTGATCTCTTTTATATCCAGGAAAAATGTTCTACTCCCGTAGGATAGATATGTTTTTGTTTTTCACAGAGTAAAAGATAGACATGATTTTTTGCAATATGATAGTTGGGGGATCAGATAATAATATAGATTATTTCTTATGCCAGAATAATGCACGGTGGATAGCATGATAATTGTCTCCTGCAGGAACCGTGTGTTAAAAAAAAGGTCGTGAAATAGATCTTTAAAGTTCGTGAAATAGCGTTTTAACACATTTTCTCTTTAGGATTAAAATAAAAATTACAATTTTCACTTAAAGATATGATTTTTTATTTAACATCCGAAAAATAATGAAAATTTTTGAAACGTTGAAATTTCTTTTATTGTTAATTTTCGAATACATATTTAGAATTTAGCGTGTTAAAGTACATTTAAAAAATCAACAATTACATTTTTAACTTTTAACATTTTTCAAGACTCCCCACTTTTTAAAATATGTTAGGCCTCCTAAGTGAGCGCTTGCGCTTTTCCTTCTCAATATTTGTGTACTTCCAACTTTTTTTCAGTAGTCAGTACTGAGCTGATTCATAGATCATTAGACATTCAGGCATTCAGCTCCTTGCAATATATTATAACAGATACAGAAGTACAAGTTTAAAATATATTATTTGTTACAACGGTTACAGGCGTTGCAATAATCAAATAACACTTCAATTTTTTTTACGTTACTCTTTGTTTAAGTTTCATATATTCTTTTTTCTTTATTATATTTTAAGTTTACATACGTAAATTTTATCAATAAAACACCCCAGTAGTGTTATGCAGCGTTCCTTTATTATTCCCGTTCCCATGACATTTTCTACTATAGTTCCACTCTTACTGATCATAGTGTGATGTACCTAAGATAGCTCATGAGTCATGTTATACTTTTAATGTTACAGACGTACAATGTTTTTCTTGGTTTCGTCCGCGTGGTTTTAAATTAGCATTATAGGTACCAAATTTTATCTCTTCAATGGTTCTTAAGTGATTTGTGGATAAAACAAAGCAAGTTTTAACTCCTTTAGAATTGTGTCATAGGTTCCCCACTCTTAACCTTCTCTCACCCTTATGTGACGCAGACGGAGTTGCGCGGGTCAGCTAGTGTCATATGAAATCGTTTATTAATTTTAGTAGAATGGATTAGTAGGTATCCTTTAGGAAGTGTACTTTTTTTAGAGTCAATACTATTTAATATGTTATCTTAAGATCTGAGGTATTAGGTTTGGTTGCCTTAGGTTCATTATTCCAGGATATAGTATTAAGGCCATTATGTCTTATCGGCAAGTCTGCTATTTCCCGGGCTCCAAGATTAGACAACGAATTCTCATATAGATCTAGCTAAAATAAATTGAAAATTAAGAATATAGTTTTTGGTAAAAAAAACATAAGCTGGGCTGGATTTCTTTTTGTTCTGGTGGCTCTGCCTAACGGCTTCACCTCTCTTAGTCGAGCTCCTAATCGGGATCACTTAAGTCGAACTGTCTGTTTTTGTTATTTATTCTTACGGGTCTCATTTTTGAACAAAGATATTTATTTTTAACACGTTTTTATTAGCTTGACCTGTATGTATATACGAGTATGTATGTATGTATGAATGTAAAGGAATCTTCCAGCGTAATTTTCAACTACTTTATGAAGTCTGATTTACTTGAAAATTTGCACAAGGGTCAAGGGCTGAAGACAATGCAATAATTTAATAATTTTGTTCCAATTACCAGGATAAATAAAAAAAGAAAGTATTTATATTCGTTTGCAGATTAAATGTACGTACAAACAACAGAACGACGGTAAAAGTCATTCTTTTTTTTGTTCAAAATATGACCACAAAGTTTTCAGATTTTGTGTTACTTGAAAAAAAAAATTGGATTGAATTTATTTATTTCATCAACGTCAAGATCTAATAAATAAAAAAATCTAACAGTCAAAATTTTAAATAATCAAACAATGACCACTTCCGTTGTTTGATTATTTAAAATATTGTAAGTGTCGTATTTGTGTAATTAGGGTACACTTAACTTGCAGCTATTGACAATATGACATATGTAGCTCAGAATAATAATTAATTAATTACTAAACTAAAAAAAAAATTTTTGTGAAACAAAAGATTTAAGTACCTACTAAAAATCGAGGTTTTCGATAACTTTTAATATCGTTTTAAGACTAAAAACTAAGAAAATAAATTATAGTTTCAAAAACTAAAACAACACGCTTTAATATGAAGCTGTACTAAAAAGTAGAAAACAATTTTTATGTGTGAGTTTGTGTATAAGCAATGGAATTTGCAACAATCAAATTTTTGAATGATTTTTTTTAAATTTTATCAATTTTTAATTGCTTATATTCGATTGAAAAAAATCTTTTTCAAGTTTTTCGCATTAAATATCAATATAATTAATAATAAATTCTTAAAATATATAAAAAAAAACATTTTGTTTTTCAAATTCCCAATTGTTATTTAAATCTTATTCCAAATTAAATAGTCATACTTAATTGTCGCAAATTCCATTGCTGATACACAAACTCGCACATAAAAATTAATTTCTACTTTTTAGTACAGTTTCATATTAAAGCGTGTTGTTTTAGTTTTTTAAACTATAATTTATTATGAATGAAATCATAGTTACTGCAGAGGATTTCCTTCTCCTCCCTCGACAATTCGAACGTTTACTCAGCCGAACTATTTATAATATATTAACTAACTGTAAATTCACAATGGATTTATGGTTTTCTATAGGAATTTAACCTATCGCTATACTTCTATCGTGGTTATAATTTTCAAATGTGCGAACATTAATTTATAAGAATAACAAATTACATAGTTTAAAATCATGTCGTCTCTACGATATGTTAGCATATGTACATTGTATCACAACTGACTGCCGATGTATGTTTTTCGTTGCGTAGTTTTTATTTTTTTGCTCAAAAAATCAACATTTTTTCGGAATAAAAAGTATTTTAAAGCACTTTTAGTTATATTTACTACTTCTAGTCCAATCTCGTCCAAATCGGACCAGCTGTTTTCAAGTTTACCAAGAACAAACAAACAGACAGGGAAAATTATTCGAAATAAAAAGTAACCTATAATATAAGTTACAATATTTAAAAACTTTTTGTGGAACTTCCATTGAAATCGGCTCAAAGCTGGTTTCAAGTTTACCCTGGACAAACCCTGTTATTACCTTGTTTTTTGGGGAAAATTACAATGTAAATGGCATTTATTTTTTTGTATTAAATAAATGAAAATGTAGGCAATAAAGAGTTTTCAACAAAACACCTTAAATTTTTTAGATTAAATGAAAATCTTAGCTGGGAAAAATGATTCCGTTTTTCGTTCTCTCGCGCAGGAGAGAGGAACATTTTTATTATATAGGTATTCAAGTAGTAAAAATCTTCAATCATATTATTGATATAGATTATATATAGGTATTCAATAAACCTACAAATTGTCTCTTTACTCTTTGAATGTTTGTTTCAGGGAGAAAATTAAGTTTCCCTGTTTGAAGATGGGAACCTAACGTAATGTTTATATTTAATATTACTATCATTATCCAACATTTTGAACGAATAAGGCATATATATAAAATACTGTATATGGCAAATGTAAACGTGTTATGAATTTCAATATAATATTCAACGTAATTTCAGCAGACATAAGATATAAGTAATAAACATATATTCACTGAACTTGACGATTCAATTTGAAATGATCTCAAAAGCTTTCCTATTTTCTCAACCTGTCTTATATATCTGTCTGCCACTGCGATCTGCCCTAACAAGTGTGACGGTTAATATGCGTTCACCTGTGACATTATTACAAACGTTTGCTTTAACTTCAGGATTTCAGTGTCACGCCAGGTCACTTCTGATATAATGTTTAATAGTTTTAACTTGATTTTAGTCGCAACAAATGTCACTGTTTACAGCTGAGCTTATTATAAACAGCTTTTTTTTAATATCTTTTGAGATACAAGTGCATTATTACTCATTTTTACACCCATAAATAATTATTTGTTAAAAGCAAATCAAATAAATATCAAATTTCACAAAACCGTTAGTACGATTTTAAAATTAATATATTATTTGATTTGTAGTAATCTCCTAGATTTTAATGAGAGCCTCGAGGCTAACACGCTTATGGGATCTTAAAATGCCATTTTCATAGCATTACGCTATAGCTTTAAGAAATTGTAAGGACTTGCGATTTCCTGTTTATTCTTGAGCCTTAAGGTAATCTGCAAAGTACCTTTGTAATTAACTCACTTGCTTATATACTTACACATAAATAATGATTGACGCTTTGAATACTAAATGTAATCAAATTAGGGGCTAAAACATTAAATTAAACTTGACTAAATATTGTAACAATTATTTCATAAACATATAAGTCGGTTACATTGAAATGTGAATTTTATGGTTCGAATCATTAATAAGGATTTCGTTTTACGTTATGTTTTTCGTCCAATGCCCTTTATAATTAGGTAGGTACTAACAAAAAACAATAATCAAACTCGAAATTTTGTAAATATCTATCTCTTATTCGGTATTACTTAGGGCGTTTTAAGTTAGTTACAATGTTGTAAAACTTTTTAACTGCTTTGGTTCTTATCAAAGTTTTGTACAGTTTTAAATTATACTAGCTGAAACCCGCTCGCTTCACTGAGTGTATTTAAATTTAACTGATTGATTAAAAAATTCCCTACTTTCATAGCAAAGTAGAAAAATTAATCTATTTTGGCAGAAAAAAATTATAGATACTTTCAGACTTTAAATCCAAAGAAAGTTCATCCAAATTCAATCAAAATGTTAGCTGTCTCACACCCGCTTCTATAGGATTTTTCGTAAAAAAGTAACTGTATTCCTTCCTTTGGGACTTGAAAATCTTTCATAAAAATTGTCATTTAAAACCGTACAGCTATTTTAAGGGACATCCATTATTTGCGCGAGGCGTTTTTTGCAATTTTTGAAATCCCATCCCCTCCCCTCTGGTAAGATGTTATAAGATTTGGCATATGTCATTCCCCCAACCCGCAATCTAATGTGGTATTTTTCAAAACAAAAAATACGTGATATTTGTGAGACCTTCCTTTTCCCCAAAGTAAGATTAAATTAGATTTGGCTCGACGCCATCGGCCCCTGAACGCCTTACATAAGTGTTGGATATTCCCTTAATAATAAATTAATAATAATAATAAGAATAATAAGAATAAATTAGTAGCTATCCTACAGGATCTTTAGCAAAACTTTATTAAAATTCGTTCCGTTAAGTAATTGTTAATTTTTTGAAATTTTTAGTTTTTTTATTATTTTACGTTTATTTCTAATTAATATCTTCGACAATGAACAATGAAAAAATTCAAATATCTTAAACAACTTTATTATAAATTTCATCAGGTGTTTAATTAAAATTCATATGTATTTTCCAGTAAAAATTGTCATTTTTTTAATTTGAACTTTGTAGAGATTTCTTTCGTTATTGTGTAAAATTGGAAGAACATGCGTTAAAATTCTATTTCACAAAATTTACCGAAACTTTTTAAATGTACGGTTCCTGTAGGTATAATTGTTTTGCCATTCCATGGGAACCATGCATTATTCTACCCTTAAAAGTTAAAAGTAAGCTACATCATTCTCCCCCAAACTACCATATTGCAAAATTCATATCAATCTTTAACTCTGTGATAAACAAAAACCATATCTATCTCATGGAAAAAGTTTATCTCTCCTGAGTAAAAAGTAGATCAAATCTTCTACAGAAAAATGAGTTTTGACTCGTTTTTGTGGATTTTAATGAAACTACTTTTAAACTCATGGTTCTTATAGAATACATACTTGTTTTGCTATCCCATGGGAACTATCATTTTCTGGCCCCTAAACTACCACATTACAAAAATGGAAGTTCATCTTTTGCTCTGTAAAAAACAAAAAAATATCTATACAACGGGAACCGTACATTTTTTCTGGATATAAAGTAAACTATTTGTTCAACCGGGTTATAATCTATGCCTATGCCAAATTTCATTCAGATCCATTTTGTAATTTTTGAGTGAAAGAGCAACAAACATCCATTCTTACAAACTTTCACGATTATAATATAAATAAGAAGTAAGATTAAAGGTACTTCGTAGCCAGATGTAAGATAACCATTAACCACCCTATGTATTTTGAGTTTTTTCGCAAAAGAAGTTAGTTGCATGCAAAGTTTATATCGTATGTGGTAAGTATATATGCAAGTTTCTTAGAACTAAATTGTAGAACGATTTTTGTTTTTCAACTTTATGCTTCACTCAAAATGTCTTGAAAGGCACAAGAATTGAGATAATTACAAAAATCAATTTTGAGAAATATAAACTTAAATCAAGTCAGTTTGAGTTAAATGGTGATAAATATATATCTTAAGATTAATGAAATTGGGGTAAAGGGAGGACAGGTAAACGCAAAATACATTCTTTGTAAGATAAAAATAATTAATTACAAATATTTTTATAACAGTTTCCTCCACTAAAAAAAGATTGATTTCAACAAAACAGGACTATAATCGTAAATAATATATAAGTTTAATTGATTCCTTGGCAAAAAGCAAAGTTTTGTAAGTTCTAATTAATTTAATATTAATTTTCCTTTTAGTTTTTATATAATAGCCTTAGGAACTAATGCCGACGTTAATAAAGAAATATTTAAGATTTTATTTCAATTAAGTGCAACAAATGTATATATTGTATATACTTATATATATAAATCTTTAATATATAATGTGTAAATAATTGAATATCTTATATACACAATGAATATGTATATAAAAACTCGTTATCTATGGTCTTGGATTATAAAAATTTCATTCACAATTTACCTCTCGTGAATCTCGTACAAGTCATCTTTTTGATCTTATGTCAGATGTAACTTATAATTTTAAATTACTTTCTCTTTAATTATCTCTGTGTATCTTAAAAATTATATATTATTTAATTACTTTCTTTTACTTACTACTACCTACCTACATTATAAAGGAAGTATTGTAATCAAGTCGAATTTTTGAATTTAAGCTTTCACTAAAAATACATGGTTTGAGGTCCCCTGAGTCCAAAAAAGTTGTTTTTAGAAAAATGTCTATGTGTGTGTGACAGCTATGTGGTATTATAAGCTTTTTCAATTTCTTTCGAAAACGGCTCCAACGATTTTCTTTAAACTTGCTACAGTTCTTAAACTCATCAATGTCTACAACTTTTATTTGAAACGATTGCCTGGGAAAAGCCGAATAAGGACGATTCTGAGGTGAAGGTTGGGAATTTGTATAGACAAAACCTATAGGTTGTATGCACTTAGTTCTGTTTATATATATATATATAAATATATATTTATAAAATGCTTATATTTCTTTAACCAACAGCAAGTTTCATAAATGAAAGCAAAAGAAAGTACTGTGCCACCTCGCAGCAGATATTTTAAAAATATATATTTTTAAAAATAACATTTTGAATGCCTTAAAAAAAATAGTAAAATATTATACTTTAAACACATAGTTAAAGTGTCAAAAATAAAGCCATTTAAAGCCACTAAACTGTGACATTTTGCTTAGTGATTGATTGATGTTAGTTTCATTTTTGTGATTGACAAAAACTGTATGTAAAGTTATTTTTGTAAAGCATTAATTTTTAAGAGCTAAAATCCAATTTCATATATTAATCAATAAACCATAAAATAGAGAGTTGATGGTTAAAATTAATGACATGATGACGTAAATATCTGCTATTTTTTTCCGTTGATATTTTCATTTCAACTCTCGAATCAAAATTAAATCAATACATGCCTAGTTAAAATGAATAGAGATATGTACAACCAATTTAAGTGTTAATCGTTTTCACAAAACATTTTAAATAAACGAAAGTATGTAAAAAAATATGGTTTTGATTGGTGTTTTATCGTTTTTCCCTAATTTCAGTAAGGGGTTAACCTTCTAATAAAGATAAAAGCTTTGTAACGAAGTAGATATATAACTTATTGTGAGCAAGTTTTTTTTTAAGTAAGTAACTTCTATACATAGGTATTAATTTGTTAGTTTCTTTTTAGATTTTTTATTGGCGAAAAAAATTGGTTTTTGATTTTTTATTAGTTTAAAAAGATTTTCAACTTTTTGTACATAAACATTTTAGATTAATTTTTTTAATCAAGTTTTTATGGTATTTTTGAGGCCCACTACATTCGAAACACTAACCAAAAAGCTCTACGTATACTTTACTTTATAACCGACACAAAATGAAAGAGGTTATCATCGAGTTATTTCGTGTATGATAGAAAATTTGAGTTATACCTATTTTAGTATATTTCGGTACCACTTAAGGCTTGTTCCAATCAACACGTCTTGGTTGTGCACGAGAACGTGTATGAGAACTGTTTTTAAATTACTTTGTGTACAAGTCTGCCATCAGGTTGGCCGTTGGGTGACCTAAACGATGTCACATTAAAAACTAGAATCGGTTAGCACGTTTGCTTGAGTTACAAACTCATCCGCTCAAGGCAAGAGCATTTAAGCACAACCAAATTTAGTGGAACGGCATTTAGCCGTTTGGAAATTATTGCCCTGTCTACCCTCCACATCTTATTTTATTTTAAGGTAACATTTAATTTTCTTCACGCGCCACACTTTGAACTTATATAGCAATTTATTCTTATACAAAGATAACTAACTTTAAGACCCTATTTTTTTTCTAGTCTTCCAACACTTCATGTGATTCCTGGAAGACCATTGATTGTTGTGATGTGTTCTTCTGTTTTATCTAAGAAAGATTTAGGCTTTCAAAGAAAACCAGCACCTGCCTAGGGGCTGTCATTGCTATCTAGCCAGATGGCATGTCCATCTTTTCAAGACGCTGCAGTTTTCTTTTGAAAGCTGCCTCATAAAAGTATAGCATTTGCTCTATCGTTCCTAGGTATACCTACATTCAAAACTCATGGTTTAGTGCTTGAGACTTGGATATTGAAAATGCTTACAAGGTTCCTCTCTTTTAGGATAAATCTAATTTTTTTATTGGTCGAAAAATATTTTAACAGTTCTAAACACAGCTACAAAAGTTATCTCCTTGAACTTTATATTTAAGCTTTCAGTATACTTTCAAAATCTTTACAAGATATATCTTTAACATGGTCCATAGTTAAGACGCTTTAGGGTAGAAAATTGCATTGCACAGCCACACTTGTATTTAAATGTGGGTACTGGAAAAATAAATTTAAAGCTAAATTTTTTGGTAAAATTTCGTAGGTATTGAAAGGAGTGATATTTTAAGATCACAAATGTTGTTGTTGAAAAAAGGAAAGTTTCAATGATCTTTATTTGAAATGAAATAATAAATTTTGATTAAAACGCTATTTCTTTCATTTAAAAGCGGAGTGTTTGTTGCAGATTTAGCACATTAAAGCACTAGTAAATCCTCAACAAATGCAATTCAATGCCTATATGGGGTGCTCGTTGTATTTAACAATATTATATCGAAGATTACAACCTATTCATTATCATTTCTCTCATGATTAGATGGACTATTAAATTGCTGATATCTCAAGGATACTCCCGTTGATTAGTTAATCCATATATGTAACAATGTCCACATATTTTCTATAGACCATTCCCTTTACAAGCATGTTTCTAAATGGATGGTATTCGACTAAATATTAACACGAACTACACATTTGCTATTCTCACGATATCAATCAAGAGACTACATAATATGTTACCTCGTATAGGGACTGCAAACTGCATGAAAATCAAAATCAATGATATGCGATTTCATAAAAAGCTTCCATATACTATCAATTTATCTATATTTAAACTGTTGTAAACAAGATCTCGTTAAGGGTTACAAATATAATTCCTGATCATTAAATAATTTTTTTTGCTTGGATAACAGAGGTAAATATAAAATTTAAGTTTTTTATCACTAACCTTAAAATAAATTAAGAAGATAATATAATTAAAATATTCAGAAAATGCTCCTCTTTCTCACTCGTAAAGTTGTGTTGAAAAATTTGACAGGCTTTAGGCTTAAAGAATCACTTAAAACTACGAAAAAATAATTTCAAAAATTGTTTAATACAAAACAATATATGAAACTTTGCAACAAAAATTTTCTTCATACTTTTTATAATACGTCAACATAACGTTTTCGTATTAACACCTAAATGTGACGATCCAATGATAAACGATTCCAACTCCTTCATATACTAACCATTAACCTGTTAGTTTATTTATTTTGTTTTATTATGTTTAACGTGAGAAAAGTCACGGGTAGCCACTGGTATGATGAGGGATTATTTTTAATCCAAATGAATGATGTTAAGTGCTTTTTTCTCAGATATCTTTACCTTGATTATCAAAATATTTTAATATTTTTTCATTCATTCAAAACATAGATTTTGCCAAAAATTCATGTTTTGTGTAATTAACCTATACAATATATATTACCTATACAAAATGTCGACATATTTCGTTCTCCTTAATTTAATTTTGATAATGACTGGATTCAAAGATGTGTTTAAATCATTCTTCATCTACTTATATATAAATAAATACATAAATAATTTGATCCACCATTTAGCTAAGCCTTACGGCTTTCATTCTAATTAAAATTATTGTTTGAGATAACAAATATCACGTTTCAGGGGTGAATATCTACGTTTATTAATAGAAATACGTTGAATTTATTTTCAATAAGATATATAAATGCATACAATTCTCAACGAAAATTATAAAATTATTTTTCTTGGCTATGAGTTAAAAGCTTAATCAAAGCTCATTTTATGTGCCCATAAATTTCTTAATTAAAACTTACGCTTGCATTTTAAGAGTAGGTATATTAATCAAAGCTATTTATATTCCACTTCTGTTTACTTACATTTGCAAACTAATTTAAAACTTCAATTATTATTAAATGCATTTCGTGTTTTGATTACGATGATAATTGTGAGACCTACCCTCGGTGTTTATTGGCATTTACTTTCAAATTTAATTTAAACTTTACTAATCCTACAAAAATATAAATATTTTCTTATAAATGTGAGAGTTATTTCTTTTATAATCCTGGCACAAGTCTAAGAATGTGCCGCCATTTTATGACTCTGGGGGTGGTGTCACCTGCTCTCGGTTGTGGGTGGATCGAACCAATCACCAGCCAAAGGAGGAACATCGTTATCGCAGGATGGGAGAAATCTTATGCATTCTCTCTCTAAGAGCTTCGTTTTCGAGACCATCTAGCACGAAGGATTAAACAAAAGAATGGAAACTTCTACCAAGAAATACTAGAATCGAATATTTTAGACGAATTCCGAAATCCTATATGTGTGAAATAAATCTTCGACCAATGCTAAAATATACAGTGAAAGTGAACAGTGTTGAATAAATTGTGAACACTGTGAAATAAATTGAAACAGTGCAATAGTGAGTGACAATAATAAATAAATGACCCGAGGGCCACCTATTGGCGCAGTGGCTAGAGCAGAAGTTCTCTCCGCTTCATGCGTCAAGTGGTACGGGTTCGATTCCCGTTGAATCCTAGACTAAAGATCCTAGAATTAAGATTAAAATTGACCAACAGAAATTTTCTATGCTTAGACAGTCGTGATATGACTTTAGCTATTAAAGCGACTTCAAGCACCAAAAAAAAAAAAAAAAAAAAATACCCGAGATACTCTGGGTGTGGTAAATGGGGGTTTTGTTAAAAATAATTGTTACAAGTAATTTTTTTTACAATTTCAAAAAAGTTTTTTATTTGAGTCAGTTTATGAACATCTTAATCGTTTATTGCAGTAGTGGATTATGGAGCTAAAATTAAAAGTTATTTTGCTATGAAATTATTATTAATAGGTTGTTTTGTTTGAGCTGGATTTATTGATCTGAACTGAATCGAATTGATTCGAACTATAAACCGTTCAAACCTGATAGCAATTGAAAACTTAATGAAGCAATTAAACATACAGAGCTGTTGTATTAAAAGCCTAAACATACATATTTAAATGTTTGAAAAGCCATCAAGTATCATCATCGTAAATTATCGCAGTATTATAAATCACTGCTACTTATTCATCCATTTCTCATTATTATTTTGTTCATTTGGAAATTAGCTTAAAGAATTTTGGTTAAAAAATGTAATTTTAATGCTTCATTAATCTTATTTTCTGTTACGTAACTTTTCTAGAATAGAAAATGATTAAGTCATCAAAAAAAAAAACATTTTATATTCTTAATAAATAACAGGCAACATGTAATAAAAAAGGGTGAAATTAGCTTTTGCTAATTTTCTTTTCTACGATCTATAAAAGTTGTTATATTGTATTATTTATGGAGGTATCTCTAATACATCAAATAATAATGTATGTTCTAATGGAATCACTTTTTCATCTCTTTGGATTGGATAAATTGAGCAAAAGGGTACTTTAATATCTTTTCTTTTGAAAGCTCGAGAGAGCATTATTTATTTTGTTTATTATTTTATTTACAACGGTTATATACGTTAATGGAAACTTGAGTTTATTACTTGAACGATTTATTATAAAAATTCCTTGTGTCATACAACAATTAAGTTTTGTGTTACACTCTGTATTGATAGCGTATCTTTATATTGGTTCCATGTCATACACATTATATAAGTCTTATAGTTTTTCGCTTAATCAAGCTTTTACTATTTAAACCTTTAATAAAATATTACATATTTTTACGCACCAATATAAAAATTTTAATTAAATTTTGTAGATTTGTAGATAATAAATGGAATTGATCGAGAAAAAAATTAATTTCCTAGTCCCTAAGTACATCTTCATTTGAAAAGTCTTCCGTTTAATGGAATCTTAGTATTTACTAATCAGTAATAAAGATTATATTTTATTCTAGATAAACGCAATAACCTTGACGGTTACGATGTTTTTTTTTTTTTGAACAGAGAACTGAATTTTATGTACGGTTTCTACAGGAAAGCTGTAAAAGCGTGATAAATTTATAAGGATTGTCATTAAAAATCAAGTGGCGAATCTTCTTTCTCATCATAAACCTTTCCGTCCACCCTTGGACTCTTTACCACTTAAATCTTCCATTCCATTCGTTTCCGTTTTGAGATTTTCGATATCAAACTTTGGAACCATTTTACGAATACCTTCTACACATCTTGTTCGTGGATTTTCTTCGAGCCTAAATCCAATTTGAGATATTACCCGGGAAAAAATGTTGGCCAGGTATAATTATATATAATTATATATGATTAGACAAAAATATTTTTTGTCGAGTACTCACTCATATTGTAATACTTTTTTGGTGATCGTTGTACTTGTTTTTATTTAATTTTATTTAGTTTAAATAAAACTCTCGAAAAATGTGCTTTTGATTTTTGTAATTGATCGTCCAAGAAAAATATATTTGTCTTATCTTTATTATTATATTTTTTATTTTATATTATATATAATTAGACAAAAACATTTTCTTTCCGGCTTATCTTTTCGTTTTTAACCTTGTCGCTGAGAGAAATCATCAATCTTATTTTTTCTATAACTCTTTGTAAGAACCATAGTTTCGATTTTATAGGTAGTCAACATAAAAATGCAAACTCCTGTAGGTAAAGTAAAAGTATAAAATACGGTCAATGGATTTCGTCCATAACATAACCAAAGAAGGACCTTGTACATTTTTACTTTCTTTTACTACTATATAGATAGTAAAGGAAGTATTGTAATCGGGTCGAATTTTCAAATTCGAGCTTTCACCGGAAATACATGTTTTGAGGTCCCCTGAGTCCAAAAATGTGGTTCTTAGAAACATGTCTGTGTGTGTGTGTATGTAACAGCCATGTGGTATCAAAAGTTTATCCGAATTTCACCAAACTTGGTATTTGACCTCCCTATTATACGTAGTTGTGCCGCGAAGCTTTTGGTTGAAATCGGGTAACCGAAAGCTCCACTTTATTCTAGGGGTTTTTAAGCTTTTTCAATTTTTTTCGAAAATGACTCCAACGATTTTCTTTAAACTTTCTATAGTTCTTACACTCATTAGTGGCTACAACTTTTATTTGAAACTTTTTCCTGGGAAAATTCGAATAAGGGTGGTTCTAGGGTGAAGATTTGGAATTCGTATATCAATATGCATATAGGCTGAATGCATATACAATAGTTCTGTTTATATGTATTTGTATAGTTATAAAGTACTTATAGTTCTTTTAACCAACAGTGAGTTTCATAAACGAAAGTAAAAAAAAGTACTGTGACGCCTCGCAGCAGATATTTATCCTTAGGTTATGAGTCTCGAAGTGCAGGGATGACTTTTTATCTTAACTTCTTAGTTTTGTATGAAAGTATCATTAATTTTGATAGTTCAAAAGCTATGTAGCATACCTACTTGTAAAACGAACAAACATTTTTTCCTAATACTCAATTAAGTTCAGTTTTAATAAAAAAATGCATAAAATTTAGTCAGCCCTCAACGCATTAAGGTGGGTCTACAAGTATTTTTTTCTCCTTACTTTGTATTAGTTAAATATCCCTGACCCAGCGAATATGATGTAAAGGCTAACGCAAAAAAAAAACGCTTTCATTCAAAGGAAGAGTCTGATGACTTCGATTAGCCTCTGCATGGTAGCTCTAAAATGAGACGCGATTCAGTTTTTGGCGCTTTTCTGTGTTATCGAGTGGGTTGCCTGTCAGATAATTTGGATATTCCTTCAGTGTTTTGAGATATTTTTGGTTGAATGTGGATACCTTGCTTATGATCATTACTATTTTGAAGTTCCCGCATCATTTATTGTTCTGGGGGTTTTTGACTATAGAGTTGCTGAATTTGGAAACCATCTCTTAAGGGAGTATTCTAGTCTAGAAATTGAGAAAAAATCGATTTTTCTTTTCTTTCATATTCTCAAAGTTTTTTAGCCCTTCACAACAAATGAAAACCTGAATATTAAAAAGGTTTTTTTTTCACATTTCTTAATATTATTTAAAAACACAATTTAATGAAAGAAAAAATTTAATCTCCCTGGAATAAATTATATTTTTTTGCAAAAACGAAAAAAACTTTAATTTAAAAAAAACCCTGAGGTAAAACACAGTATTGTCACTATATTTATAAAACCATAATTAAATTTTTTTTTTACCTTCCAACAATATTTATAGAATGTACAGATAATCTCAAACCACTTCCAAGAAAAAAGCACTCGACAGATATTTAAGTAAAGTTTGCAAACAATTAAAATTAATTATTCAAAAGGAGATTTTTGAATAAATAAACACTATTATATTATTTTAACATTCTGTTTATATTGTACATTATCTCATGCCTGTGTTGTCACATCAACAATATTACGCATACGTTAAAGCTCGACAGTCTCCATGTGGTAGTTGTCCCATTAAAACTAGTTCTCGCTTCTCATCACTTTATTTTGTACAAATATTCTTGTTGTTATTGTATCCTTGTCAACACCGCTAACATTCACGATCAACAAATTTAACTTTAACATTGATACTGTTCTGTACTAAACTTCCTATAATATGGCTTAGGTATTTTGAATTAACTAATTTTTTCTTGATTTAACTCAATGTATGACTAAATTATATAATTATTATAAAGATAAGAAATATTCTTATTAAACACTTAATTTGTCTATAAAAGTACTTCAAGGAATTGGACGATCTTTGCGCAGTATACATTAACAACACACAATGCCTAATAGACCAGAGCTGAAGCCATTGAATATGATAAAAAGTGAAAAAAAAAATTATAGTCAGATGAAACCCATTAAAAAAGGACGAGAATACAACAAAAATGAAAGGAAAAATAAATTACGGTCGATCTGAAGTGAGGAAGTGGAAAAGGGGGGTGTTTTAAGGGTAGAAATGGTTTATCTCGATTTCCGACAAAACTACAAGTCCTATGGAAAAAAGTTAAACGACAAAGTTGTAGGTAATAAGAAGATCTACAACGTTTCTGCTAACATTTTTTTCACATAACCTTAAAATTTATGTTAAGTTTTTAGTTTTTATTTTTATCTTTTACAAAAAAAAAAAATTATAAAATTTTGTGAAAGTTACCGTTTTGTGTTCCAAACATAGTATAATTTTTTTGATTTAAAATATTTTGTTTTCACCAAATTTGACTTAATGTTGAAAAAGCACCCTAATTTTCAATCGAAAATGCTCACGCCAAAATATCTACTTTTTTTAAAGAACTGTGGGAATTAGTAAGAACTAAAGATTTGGTTACCATAAAAGTTTTAACTGTGATATAACAAGTTAACAAGTCTTTTGGTGGAAAAAAATGCCTAACAGACCCTATATTATGCAAAAGGAGAAAACATTAAAGGCTTTAAGATCACTTTGTTAATCGTTACTAACGGGTTGCCACTTTTTTTCCTCTCCACTTTCTTATTTAATCATTACTTCACTGTCAATACCACAACAACAACAACAAAATATCTTCTGCTTTACGTACGATACCATACGTGATGTAGGTACGACTACCTATGCGAGCACTTGCACCGTATTGGAATCCTACCGACTCCAATCTGTTCTCTCTGCAATGGGGAACCCATAAATTAGGGATGTGAGATTAATGGAAAAAAATCGATTAAACAAAAATCGATTTTTCTTTATTCAATATTAATCGATTTGTCAAAAATTGATTTTAATAAAAAAAAAATCGATTTTTTCGCATAATTCGATTATTTCTA
Organism: Sisyra nigra; assembly: GCA_958496155.1. NCBI lineage: Eukaryota > Metazoa > Arthropoda > Insecta > Neuroptera > Sisyridae > Sisyra > Sisyra nigra. The sequence goes on from OY292313.1 coordinate 63,269,484, forward strand.
TTATTTAAAATTCTACTTGCTTTTCATATTCCAATAATGATGAAACCTAAGAGATTCATACTAACAATTTATCAGATTAAAAATCAAATAAAATGATATGAATAAAAAAATAACCAATTCAAAACTAAAAATTAAAGCGAATCTTCCATTAAACATTCAAAGTAAGGAATAAGGCAAATATTATGATTATTGATTCACAATTTCAGTACCATTAAACGTTTTATTATAATAAAAATGAAATGATGAGCATCTTAACAAAATTACCTACAACCTTATTGCTTCAAAAACTATTTTCGATTTCAAAATTTTAATAATGAATTTTAAATTCAACAATCAAATATTTGAATGAATGTCTATAATATTTGAATGACAAGAATGAAAAAAACCGTTACAGCTAGTTTGCATTTAAGTTTGCGCTGTTTATGAAAATCGATTTAAACGCGTAATTTATATAATCAATTAATATTACTATGAAAATCGATTATAAAAAATCGATTATTAGAAAATAATAATCGATTTAAATAAAAATCGATTATTTTTTAACATCCCTACCATGAATGCCATGCATCTTGGCAATTTTCCTACACTTGCAGACAACGAAAACAACCAAAGTCTCCAGCCTCTATTGGACGGCGCGGCACCGAATGACAGAAATGTCAAGCGTGGGCGTTGGAAATGAAGAAGATACTTGATTTAGGCATTGATAGATTTTTTCACGATTTGCTTATGACTTTCATGATCTTGAGCTGCATACAAAAGCTCTACTTGTAATACACCAATTCAGTAACAAAGTTAATAAAACCATGATAATTTCTTTCGTCCAGCTCTTTCATTTTTCTTCGATTCTTAATTCTTAGAAAATGATCGAAGTGTCAATTTGTCTGGTTTTAGTATTGATAATGGAATCCACCAAAGATATTTTCATCCGTCGTCGGTAACACCACATTTCGAAAACTTCGAAGCAGTTCATTTCACCAACTTTTAGCGACTAGATTTTTCAATTTTTTAAGAACACAGGTCACATGAAACATTTAAGAAACTTAAGTTTTAGATGCAGATTGAGGCAAATACCTACCACACAAAACTTGATAAGCTGCATTAACGTTTTTAAAATTTTTATTTTTCTTCGTAAAATCTATAAGGACTTATTCATTTAGCAATTAAAATGGTTACCAATTATTTTTTCTTTTAATACAATATATTGAGGATACAAATAGATCCACTTCGTTTTTATCTCTCATGTTGATACTCAAACACTACATTAACAAACTTCTCTGCTAATAGGAATGAACTCTATTTCCTGATTCACCATAATAGAAGCATCTTGGTTTCATTAAAAATTTCCAATAATGCGTACGTCTTAGAAGAGTTTTCAACTCTCAAACGCTTTTAGAAATTCACAAGGCAGACAAAAATGATTTCTAAACTTTCGAACATCTCTGATGTTTGCTTACAAAAGGATGTTTCTCTTGTTTCCACAGTGCTTCTCAAATTACTTGTAGATTATGAGATCGTCATCTTACAGTATATTCGATTGTGGATAATTTTAAAGAATACCTTTAAAATATACCTACTCATGAGACTAATTAATCTAAATTCATTTGAAGAAGTGGTGTTGGATTTCTTAGGTAGTGGTTTAAAGGTATAGTGTTACCAGTGTTATGATGTCAAACCAGCTCTGATGCATACTTTTAATTTAAGTTTATGTATGAGTATTTATTTTAATTATTTTCATAATTAGATATGGGTCATATTATTAATAATTATATACTTAATGGAATCAAACTTTGCTACTTGAAGATTTTTTTTCAATTAATCCGATAATTACTATTGATACATATTGATACGATCATTTTAAGGTAGCATACAGGTATTATATCCGAAATTGCTTTGATTCTCTGAAGTAGATAGATATAATGGAATCGCTTTTGCATGCAAACGTCACATTGTAATTTGGATAAAGGTTTAATTTACGAAATGTCGGCACATATAATCAGTGCCATCGTGTTAATGAATGCATGGCAAATGAGAAATTGCTTCTATATGTACCTGCTCGTTTTCCTCATTTAAACGTGCATAGGCCTAAGTGTGCGTACATAATTCAATTTAATCAAAACAAGAAGCAATAAGGTGGTATGATAAAGTTTTTTAATCACCACCTGCTCAATAAAATGTTTATCGTTATTCTGAAAATACTCTTACCTTAATTATTGCTATGTACTCATTACTTTTACGGGTATTTACAAACACAAAATCAAATAACACCGACTATTTTTTTAAATGTGTTCTAAAAAAAGTTTTGACTGTAATGCCGTTCGATTTAAATGCTTACTTAAAATTTGAACTTGAAGTAATGATTTTTTAAAATAGTTTAACGCTCGAATTGACTTGCTGCTTAAATACCTATTAACTTGACTTTAGTTCAAATATTAATTGGACTTGATTTCAAGCCAAAATGACCTTTGAAATCAAGTCAAGTAGTAAACTTCTACTTTTTTTCTACATCAAAAAGGTTTTTGGTAACCTAAATCAGTTAACCTAAATATCAGTAACGGTTGAGAGAACACCAAACAAACCTTACATGTTCTGCATTTATAGTATTATAATCGTATTTATTTAAGTCCTTATCCGGAAAAAATTACGACAAAGAAGATGTCTCATCCATATTTAACAAGAAATATGCAAAACGATTTAGTTTACAAATCCTGTATTAAAAATCAGGTAATGGCCTATTTTAGTCAAAAATCCGTAAGAAAAGCTTTGAAATACCTTCAAAAATTGACTTGACGAAACTTGACGAATTTATGTAAAAAGTTTGCGTTGTAAAAAGACAAAAGTGTGAAATCGTGGAGACGGTAACGTAACGAAAAAGCGGCCAGACAACCTTTCCACTCTTTCTATTTAATTATAATTTCCCACTCTTTTTCTTTTTATCTCTAATGCTTACTACTTGCCCCAACAGTGATTAGTGAAGTGTGCTGAGTGAGAGACGTAAGTAAAAAAGTAAAGAGAAAGAGAAAAAAAAATTGATTCCACTTTCAACATTACAAAATTATAAAAAATGTCCATACCTAAACTCTTCTAATCTAATTTTGTAATTGAAATCCAAAGATAAAATTCTTTAAACATATAGGTACCTAAATATTGTTATGTAGAAAAATTTCTATTTTCATATTTATTAACAAGGACATAATTTTATTTTATTTTCAAAATCAATAAATCAATAGCGTTTAAAGTTGAAAAACTAACGTTCAGAACTTTGTTTTTTACAGGATTATTTATTTTTGATATTTATTTGAAACAATGACGGGATTTCCTACTTTATTTGATTTTAAGCTCCTTTTTTAAATTTAATCTACAATATATGTATAAATAAAATTATAGTTGTTTTCCAATGTTCGCTTTTAACTCAGAAACTACTGGATAGATTTCGATCTATTTTTTGTTTGTTTTACTTCTTATATACTTGGTTCTTATCTAAAAACAAAGTGATTAAGGTTTTAAACATTGCGATTTCTTAAAGCAGAACGCGTATGCTTTCGTTGTTTTTTCGTTGCTTTGATAGAGTGGGGCAAACAGTGTTATGCGCATGCATTAGAGAGAGAATCTTTCTCCTTCCACTGTCTAATGATTAGTTCATATTTGAGCGTACGCGGTACGACTTCATGCAGCTAATCGATATATAAGAATAAATAAAATATTTTTTTAATTCTATTTTCTTTTTGTTTAGCAGTTTTTAAAATATTTTTTGTAGTTTTTTTTTTAAATTCTCTTTAAGCATTTCTATATTTTACTGTAAAAACAAAGTAAAATTACATTTTTTAAGTGACAACCGTTACAATAATCAAATTACATTTCAACACTCCCTTTTATTATTGCATATATTTTTTAACCATAAGGTTAGCGAGAAACATTTTTTTTAATTAAACTATATGCCAAAAAATTGTTTCTCAGAATCCGTAATTTCTTCAAGTGTATTGTTATTAATCGATTAATAATTAATTTTTTAAAAATTTGCAAACTAAAAGTAAAAATTGCTGTAAAATTAAAAAAATATATTTTCAAAACTGCGCTTTCAATTCTCTTTCCGCGGCCGCAATTGCTCCAGGTGTATAGTTAATAGTCAATTTATAATAAAATTTTTAAAAAAATTAACTCACTCAAAATAACTCACGAATTACAATCGCTATAAAATCGAAAATAATTTTTAATTGATTTTCTTTTTAAAAGCTCTCTGTCTGCTCTTTTCATTACGCAAATAATTGATCAAAGTTTTGCAATATTTTTAGTAATTATTTATTTTTATTTTAAAAAATTGAATTGCTTATTACACCTGGAGCATTTGCGGATCCGGAAAGAGCATTTAAGGAACAATTATTTGAAAAAAAATTTAAAAAGTGATTATTTTGGGTCATATGCAAGTTTTATTTTTGAATTTACAAATTTTGGAAAAATTAATTATTTAATAACTAATAACTATACACTTGAAGCAATAGTGTTAATTTTTTAAATGTTTTTCCTCTGTAAATTAAATATTTTCTTAACATTATAATCTACGCAGACGACGTCACGGTTATTATAGAGTCAAACTTAAGTTACCAATTGATATTTATGCGTCAAGTCCATTGGATTAAACATTGATTTTTCAAGTTGTTTCATCAAGTTTCAAATAGTAAGAACTAAATATTAAGCACAATCATTTAAAAAAAAAAGGATCTACTAATTGACTTGATAAATTCCTAGTTTAAAATTGTAATTGCCAAATTCAAGTGGTGGCACGTTTGTGGCTATGCCACCGACTACACATCAATATTTTTGTTATTTTTAAAGACGCTTGTTTCTTAATTAAAAAAAAAATCTTTTATTTCTAAGCAACATTAGTTTCGTGGGTGGGAAATGAAAAAAATACGATCTTAAAATCGTTTTATGTTACATTCATTTGATATAATCCATATTGTATTCCCATAAGCTGGTGGTTGTGTGTGTTGTATACTCTATGGACTTGTGTGAGTGGTTTGTAGTTAATGATTACATATCGTATGTAACGTAAAACACGTACACACAATGAATATGTGTTTGAAATTACTTAACTGAAAAAAAACTTATGAACATATGAATGTAGATCAGTCTGGTGTTGTATTCGCGTGTGCGTTTAAAACTGGATGAGTAAAAATTATGAGTTTAAAATGAAATGTGGGCCCCCTCTCTCACTGTAAATAAAACAGTCAGTCGCCATGTGTAGATTAATGCGGTTGTTCAGTTGTACAATTATGTGTTCCCGATGTTAAAGTGATCAAAAATTTTGTACGAATTATAAGTGGGTATGTAGCGATATGCACCTGCTAATTAACCCGATTGTTTTTATATCGATTTTAATGTGATTGAAAATGCTGACATAAACGTTAGCTCAGTAATGTGATGAAAATTGTGTTTTTTATTTTCTAATAACAGCATTAATTTTCCATTGTGTTAAAATATAATGCTGTTTGTGGTTACAATGACGACTTGTTACCGTTTCGTTTCAGTCACAATTGGTACGGATATTGTGGCCGTGATAACGACAATCGTGTTCCAGACTTCTGAATTCTATTTGAATTCTTGGATCCCTCCTTAGCTATTTATAATTATTATGATTGTCACTATTTGTGTTCGTACCCACATTTCACAAGAAAATGAGTGTGAAATATCCGTAGGTATTCACATCTCACAAATATAAATCTCAATGACAATCTCGAGAGAGTTTCATGCGGAACATGAACAATAATATATATACACACATCACTATATTATCGTTATATAATTTCCATGCGATTCCAATGAAAATTCTAGATATATTTTGCTTTGTTTATTTTCTATTGTTATAAGAATCCATACAATGATTGGTTGTTGGAAAGTCAAATATAATTACCTTTAAAAAACGACAGCTGAAACTTATCGAAAACGGTTTGAATATACGAATACATTTTTATATATAAGAAAATATACTACTACCTTCAAATTGGATGCATATTCACAAAACGACGTGAAACCTACTTTGCATACCTCTAAGAAAATCAGGTTTGAATATTACAAAAAGATAAACATGACATATAAGCTCGTCATAAATCGAATCTTGAAATACTTTTTTTTGTATGTGTTTTGGTTTTATAAACGAATTGAAAAATGTAACATTCTTTTTCATTTTGTTGGAAAAATTTATACAAAGAGTTTGAAGTGACAAATTTTAGTGAAAATGTAAATGAATGTATTATCATAACACAAGAGGCATTGATCGAAAATTTATAGGAAAACTTTATAATCAAGAAAAAATGTAAATCCTTCGTAAATTTTTATACACGGAAGCCATTTTTTAATATCGTTTTTACTTTGAAAATGTCCAATAAATTTTTTTGTAGCGCTAGATAAACTAAACGTAGATTTTGGCTGCTTTTTATTATAATTATTTGTTTTTCTTTAAACGGTGTGGAGACAACAATTTTATTGAAAAAATGTTCAACTATGCAATTGCAACTAAAACCATAGGAATATAAGGAATAAATTTTTAAAATTATAATTTCTAGAAAATAAATAAGAAATGTGTGTTTTTAACAATACAGCTGTCAGTTATGGATACGTTTATTTGGCTCACTATGCTCTATTGAATAAAGCTATGTAATCTTCTATGTGGTATTTCAGTCTGTGGCATCCAAGCAAGCGTTTTAGCAAGTTGGGCCATTAGACACCGCATACGCATGCGCGATCATGTTGAATCGCTGTATGTTAAGTGGATTCTACAACCCAAGCAGCTTCCACAGACTATTTACATAAGTCTATCTCATTTCATTATATCATTGTGGTGTATAGTGGTCATACTGTTCAAACCACGAGTTTCAAATATGTTGTTGGGTCTTATTTTTTGGGACAATATCTCCGTTAAAAATTCATTACCAGAGACAATGATTTGTTATTACTTACTTTCCTTACTGTATTATTGGTAATCGGGTCAAATTTTCAATTTCAAGGCTGCTTCTGTTCATAAATTATTATTTTTATAATTTTTTAACCAATCAATGGTTTTATTTATGTATGTCCTCTTAACCAACAGCGAATTTCACGCCCCTCTCTCCCACTGTTAAGACCTGGTCATTGGCAAAAAGTAAAGTGTATATAAAGCTATCATCTCCGACTGGAACTCTCATTCTGAGACCCTTATTTATATGGAGTTCTTGGAAAACATTGTTCCCCATTTTATTGCACTATTGCAACTCGCATAAAGTTTTCTTATTACTTGAACGTACTCAACTTGCTAATAATCAAACACATTGATGTTAGAAAATTATTAGATGTAAACTTATGGATTGACTAAGACCTAAGCTACAAACTTTTCGAAAATATTTATGATATTTCGATAAAGAAAGATTTGTGTTCTCATTTTTTAGGGCCCAAATTGTTGTCAAGTAACCCAACTGTTAAGTTACCATTGTCTGCAAATCCTCTAATTTTTTGTTTGTTTGTTATGCCATCTTTTAAATACCTATAGAATCGTTTATTAATTAAAATAACTAACTAAAATGTAACTAACCAGAAGAAAAGCTATGGCATCCCACCTATAATAGTTTTTGACCAAACATTAAATACTAATAGCGAGGAATAAAACCTTAAAATATCTCCCAAACACAATGAAAGCAATATTTTTAACATTAAATGTCAATTATCGAATAAAGTGCAAGGAAAAAATTAATTTTTTAACAAAGTTATGTTATTAAAAAAAAAAAAAGTTTTAATTGGAAGTGGCCAGAGTTAAAATTTACTAAATACGATCTTTTAAAATATAAAAGTCAACTTTTCGATAGCCTAAGGCCTGGTCAGACAGAGTGAGGATGACGCAAATTCTAATATTTGAGATGATCGCGTCTTAAGAATTAACCTTTATAATTACAATGCATGATTGGAAATATTAAGACTGGCATTTACAATTTCTTTTGAATGCTACTCAAACGTCAGTTGAATGGCGTCAATTTCACTCTCGATATTAATTTCAAATAAATGTATCGTTACTTGAATGTGGGATACGGAGAAATAATGACGTCGTTGTCGGAAGGTAGAACTTGTGTATTGTAACAAGATTGTATAGTGAGAATTTTAATGAAGCAAACTACGTCATTACTCGTTACATAACGGGATTTACACCATATTAAACACCATGATGATATTGAATGTCTATCTCTGTCATTCACCTCGTTCTTCTTACCTCCACCCAAGTAGGTGACTAATTTTTTCGAAGAGTATCGAAATAAAATTCAATGACCTGTTCGAAGAAACGAAGAAACATTGACCATGGCTCTTCAGTGCTCGCGAAATGTGCAATGGAATGTGTTCGATATGAAGCACACAATAAAAAAAAAATGATAGCCGTAAACGTACTAAAAGTACTCGTACTACTATAAAAATATTATCGTACAGTTTTTATTTTGAACCAGTATGGATGTATTGTTAAAAAAATAGAATTTCAAGTGTATGCAATTTTATAAAAATCAATGTAAAAATAATATACAAAATTAGTTATTAACCAAATGATATCCATTCAAAAATGAATTAATTTCAACAAAATAAAATGTATTGTGATTTGCTAATTTCATGTGAAAATTCTTAATACGTTCACGGAAAAAAATGTGTTGTAGATTTAAAAACATTCCTTGTTAATTTTACTACATTAACTAGTATTATATAGGAGGACAGCACGTGTGGTAACGTTTACCAATCAAGTGTAATTAAAAAACTGTAGTATTATTTACAACACGAACTAGTAAAAATGATTGAAATTTTTGACACTTGCATTTATTTGTCAAAATTATTGGTTATGTTGTACGCGCTGCATGCGCAAACGCCAAAATGTGTTAATTGTACAACTCAGCAGTTGTAACAGCTACATATACTTACTACACTATAATAGTAAAAAATACTATACGTTAGAGCTGAATACAACACAGTGTGTTATCTAATGTTACATTTGTGGTTATAGTGAACACAAAGTGCAGTTAAAATATTACTAGTTTAGTGTTGTAAATTTAACACCACTATTTTTTTCCGTGTTTGTTTTCATAATAATATGGTTTCTTGCAGTTCTTATTTGACTCTGGAAATATTTTAAATATCTGAATTCGGATATATACACCTAATGGAGTTGGATAAACATTTTATTGACAAAGGCTGTCAGTTACTTATACAATTGTTACTGAAACATGTTATTAAAAGGTAGTTTATTCATTTTAACAGATATTTCAATGAAATTCTAGCTGGTAAAAATTCATTAAAAAACGTTTTTAACTCTTATAAAACCTATTTATGTTTACTTTATGGCAAAACTAAACACACCGTTATTTAATGATATGATGACATATAACAATGTTTTAAACATTTCAATATTACATAGTAAATTAACGTAGTACATACTGATTTTTTTCCTATTTTAACGTAAGGCAAGTATTGATTTAATCCATGAAGAAAGCAAACTCTATTTTAATATTCTCTTATACGCTTCACGGAATAATTAATTTTAAAATCAACAATCTATCAATCAATTAATTAAAGAATTAATAGCTTTGTTTTTCAAGTGTTCATTAAGTTAATAAAACATCATTACTGATTTAAACTAATAAGCGGTAGCTTACTGCAAAGCAAACGGAGTTATAGCCAATTAGAAATGTGAAAGAGTAGAACAATATGTAAACAAACTTTTTGTTCGGAAACTAAGAGAACTTTTTTAAGGTGTTTTGTAACCTATAAAATATTGTAACTTTTTTACGGGTTCTTGAATATTTGTTTGAATGACTACAAATTTATTTTTAACAAATGTTTATTTATTCACACTATTTACATTGTTACAATGATTAAGTTTACTTTTACAATAGTCACAGTCACTGTTTATATTTCAATATATACACTTCACTGTTACACTTTATTTACCAATGCTCACAATTTATGTAACACTCGCGATTCACTGTTTACGATTTATGTATCACTCACGATTTATATATCACTCCGTTGACTCACATTGACGATTTATTTTAGACTGAACTCTTTGTTCAAACGAACCTCCTTTTATATCTTGTTGGTCATTTTCGAGAATGTTCTTTCTTATTATTCGTTGCCAAAACTTTCTATTGTCCTTTGTCGTTCTTTTTCCTTTTCTTATTTATGAAGAGTTACGGGTAGAAAATACTAGAAATTTTCTTCTGTTTTATTCATCGAGTAATCCTTTTGGTCAAACCTTTCGCGCCACGTGTGGTCCAATATCTTGAGATCTTTCTAAAAGCTTTTGTCTTTGTTCTACAACCACGTCGCTCCCCAACTGACTGGTTGATTGGCTTGGCCCATCCACGGCTAAGGAAGTTTAAAGAACATGCGACACCCTCAAACTCACAAAATGGCGACTCTCCTCCATCTTTAAGAGCTTTCCTTGCTGCTTTGATTGTGACAATATGCAGTCCATGTATTAGGTCAGTCCATAAGTTCGTGCGCATTAATATCATGCACGGGATTCGCTGTGAATCACTACCAGGTCAATAAGATTTTGAACCTATTGAAACTTGTTGTCGATCGGCTAATGTATCATTTACTTTGTCACTAATTTTCGTGAAGATTGGACAAATATTAGTATCAATATTTAGTATCGATACAACCGTGGCGTCAAGACCCCTTTGCTGTTTGAATTGGCTGCTTATCTTTATCTGTCCACTGTCTTTTTCTTGTGACCTTATGATAAATAATCCATTTTTCGTCACCTGTTACCAGATGGTCTAAAAATGGTTTTCTTTCTTGGATTCTTGGAAGCTTGGATACATTCCCAATCTTCTTTAAATGGCGAAATACTGTTCCCTAAGTTGAATCCATCTTTTCTGCGATCTGACCCACTATTAATTGTGGCTCTGACTCGTCAAGATGTTGAAGAACGTCGATATCAAAATTAACATGACGTAACTGAACGGGATTCGTTAAAAATGCTGCTTTCTCCAACTTTAAACTTTTTAAACCATTTCTGGGCAATCCTCACACTATCTTAGTATCTTTATCGTGTACACTATAAATTTTTATCGCTGCAGATCTGGCTGATTCGCCACCCGAAAATAAAAAAATAACACACAGCACTTCTGTATTGACTATCGATATTAATTTTCTGGGGGTACTAATATACACCTGATCTTTACAAAAATTGGTAACAAAATAACTGTTACATTAATCGATCGACAACAAGTTTCAATTGGTTCAAAATCTTATTGACCTGGTAGTGATTCACAGCGAATCCTGTGCATGCTATTAATGCGCACTAAGTTATGGACCTGATACTTGATGATTATTTTCGAGTTGTTGAAAGGATGATTTTAAGAATCGGTAATAAGTTTGATTATATGTATAATGACCGGGAATTTTATACAATACAATTAATTATTCGTCCAACGCCTGTTTCAAGAATTCCTATTCATCCTCAGATATATTTTTAAAACAAACTTTTTGGGCTTAAAAGCTTGAAATAATACAGAATCAAGCTTTTGGGAACGAAAAAATCTTTTTATAACATCTTCGATAATATCCCGACTAGAATTTCTATCTAATAGAATTCTATCAGATTAAATTTATAACTTAATAAGGTCTAAATCAGAATTACAAGATGAGGAATCTGGCAAGAATTTAGTAAGAAGATCCTTGTCAGTAATAAATGTTTTTGTACACCTGAGCGTGATAGAACGTAAACATTTGGTTTCCACGGTTAACAGCAGCTAAATTTGGACAATCTACTCTTTAACACGCATTCAACTTGTTGAGGAAACTGGAAAAACCTGCTGTCTAATTATGCATTAAAAATTACAGAATGATGGATCAATAAAATGCTCTGATGGCAATATCAATTTGCAACGTATGGCTTTTATTTTAAAAGCTTCTTCAGGCTCTTTGATGAAAAATTGCATTATTATCGATAGAGACATATAAAATAGATAATTATAACATACTCTGAAAATGTACGGTCTATAAAATTTTTTTAAACTATATTTTAATTACCTACTTTACATGTCCCTATTGATAAAAAATGCAACTTTTTATCAAAGAGTCTGTAGAAGCTTTTAAAATAATAGCTATACCTATGTCGCAAATTTATATTGCTAGAGCATTGATCCATAATTCTATAATTTTTAATTTGAAATTATAAAAAGGATCTAATAACATAATTTTTTTTAAATTCCCTAAACTTGCATAGGTATCATTCGATTGTTAAGTCATACTTATGGTTATAGGTACTTAATATATATTTTTCACTGTAAAATTATTTTAATGTCCTATCAGGATGAAGAAAGAGCCAGAAATCATGGTTTTTCCTAAGATATTAAAAATGTATAAGATATTGTAAATGCACGACACCTTTATACAATTTTTTAGATTTCGTTGAGTAAATAAATTAGAACTAAAAAACAGCTACTCCACAAGAGCCGTGAATTTTTCGACGATAAACAGTAGTCTATGTTGCCCACTGGCCCAGGAAACAACTAAACAAACAAACAGTCACCTTTATTAATACATATAAAAAGTTGATAAAATGATTGTTGTAACTTTTGACAAGTTAAAAATAGTATAACAAAATTGGCATCATTTTAAAGAAAATTTACTGCTCTACCACTTTTTTCCGAAGACTTAACTGTAATGAACAGCTGAGGTGCTACAGACCAAATTTTGTTCGAAAATGGAGGGTGAAATTTTTACGTTTGACGGCGTACTTACCTATAACTCAAAAACTATTAGAAATAGAGAAAATGATTTGTAAAAATGTTCTTTTGTAACAAAAAACTAATTTTGTTGATTAATGACAACGAATAAAAACATCTAAACAGAATAATCATTCGCAAAGGAACAAAATGTTATATATTTATGTTACGAATTGTGTCAACTTTACATCTCTGCAAATAAAACGTGTCCTGGTCTTTGTCAACTCCATCGTTGTTATATTACCGGTGACATTATACCTACCATCTGAATGGGCTACCAACCATCAACGCCATGAAAATTAATGAATCAACAATATTTAAGGCTCAAAACGATTAATGAGAAATTTAATAGCCCATCAACGAGGCCGCGAGCTATGATATTATAAATCATTGGGTTGACGATCTACCATACAGACACATATAATGTGTAACACATCAGTCGTCCTCTATACACAAATGAAATTATCCTTTATTTTAAATTTTCTAACTTTAATGTATGAACTGTAGCGGTGTAACCCAAAAATTGATTCATACAACATGAAAAGTTTAATGTGAAAACAATTGCCCTTAATAAGACCATGTGTTATAATATAATGAATTTCAACCTTGGCCACATTTACTTCATTATTCTGCAAATATTTGAACAAAAATTACATCTAAATTTCCCGCATTGAGTTTTTGCTTTTATAAAATACAATTTAAACATTGAGTTATAATTGCGTTTTTATTAGCTTAAAATTTTGTACAAAACCACATGACTTAATTTTAATAATGAGGTAACAATATTTACCGAAACCTTTAACTACAAGCACTTAATGTTCAGATATACTCAATGTTATCTTAAAAATAATAATTTGAATGATAGAAATCATAAACATGTTGCAAAACAATACTTAAAAGCATTTGAGCATAATTTCATCATTAGCTTAAAATATACAAATTGATTTAACAGAAATCGAACAAAAATAAATATCCTCAGCGTTGATTAATGATTTCATTCAGTAGCTGCCAAACTGGGAGGAGCATATACTTTATTTAAATAAAAAATTTATTTTAAATATTGTTATATCGATAGCTAAATATAACCTTTTACCGTAATGTGATATTAAAAATTAATTTATAATCACAATCACATTGTTCGGTAAAAATCTACTTTTTCAGTTCCTTGCATTAATCCTAAAGAGCAAAAGTTCATCTCTAACTATAGTAAAATCGATCTCTGATCTCAGATCTCCGGCATTTTCTTTCTAACAATGAGATAATATTTTTTTTTTCAAAATTGAAACCATAAAATAGTAGACCCCTACAAAACTTTTTATATTTTTGTGGTGTTTACTAAGAAAGTAGTCAGTGGTACAGCTTATTACAGTATTGGTATCTATTAGAAATTTTCTTCAGTTACATTTCATTTTACACCTTATTTGAGTGTGCAAGACCTTAAAATGCTTCTAAGTGCATATATGCACAGTGCATAAAATATACTGTTTGGTGTAGAAGGATTTTGAAGGATTTATACAGCTAATGTTTAAAATGAACGTATTTTATCAGAATATAAGAAAGAGAAATTAATAAATTAACAGTTTCCTAAGTAAATATAAGAACGTTACCAAAGTCCCAGTAGGAAGGTGCACAGACAGCCATTGCTTATTACTTATTATTGTAACGTTTTTACGGGTTCTTGAATTTGTGTTTGAATGTCGACAAATTTATGTTTAACAAATGTTTATTTATGTACACTATTTACACTTTAACAATGACTAAGTTCACTGTTACAATAGTCCCTAATTGTCACTGTTTATATTTCACTATATTTACTGCACTAGTACACTCTATTTAACAATGTTCACAATTTTTGCGATTCACTGTTTACGATTTCTTTATCGCTCCCGATTTAGATGTCACACTCACGATGTTGATTTATTTATGACTGCTCACTATAACGATTTATTTAAGACTCCGTTGACGATTAATGTAAGATTGAACTTTTCGTTCAAACAAACCTCTTTTTATTTTAGTTTGTTCAGTTTCGAAAATGTTCTCTCCTATTATTCGATTACTAGAATTTTCTATTCCCTTTGTTATCCTTTTATCCTTTTCTTATCCATAAGGAATTACGGGTAGAAAATACAAGAAGATTGTGCTCTCTCTCATACACCGAGTAATCCTTTTGATCAAACCCTTTGCAACACGGGTGGTCCAATGTCTTAATTTTTCTTTTAAAAACTTTGCTGTTTTTATTTGCTTCCTACAACCACGTCGCTCTCCACCGGCTGATTGATTGGCTTGGCCCACCCACGGCTGAGATAGGCGACACCTCTAAACTCACAAAATGGCGACGCTCTTCCACCCTTTAGATCCTTGGGCTGTGACAATATTCATTTTCCTCAAATCGCCTCAAATGAGACCACAAAACTGGTTTCCATGGACAAACCATGGTTCACTAGTTAACCCGAGTCGAAATTTTGGTGGTCATTTTCTGCATCGATTTAAAATCTTCTTCAACCTAACTACGCTGAAAACGAACGTAATGAATGTAGGTGCTACCATGCTAAAAAAGGGTTTATTTGCCTACTTCCTGTCACGCCCTGACTCTCTAGGTTGAAATGGATTTGAAGATGTAGAGAAATAAACCCTGTTTGAGCCTGGTAGCACTTACATACATACGTTCGTTTTCAGCGTACTATAAATCGAAGCGGCAAATGACCACATCAAAAGAATCAGGCTTCACAAGACTGAATCGGAGTTTTAAGATTTCGACTCGGGAACTTTTCAAGTCGGTGTTAAAGCCCGTGAACGACCTCAAGATATCTGAGGCTTCTTTTGGGTCTCCAAAATATATTGAGGAAGTTTCATTAGTAGGATTTTGGGTAAGGAAAGTATTTTTACAGCTTCTTCCCACACACACAACCTCTGTAGCTTTTTTAGATTTTTTTTGTTCCACTTTTTTTTTATTGTTGTTTATTACGACGTCCCATAGTCATTTGTTTATAAATTCAAATAATTTATAATCTCTTAAATCAAATTACATTGCAACATTAATAAATTGGTAGTTTATATAAAACAGAACGTTAAGTTGCCATTTTAAACATTCAATAAAGGAAACTTTCAAGTCTTTTATCCAGGTGAAAAGAGGGATTCGTTTTATCAACATTAAAGGTTCCAGTTTAGGCACAGAACAAGATTTTGTTTAAAATTTATTGTTCATTTCTAAATTCTTAGTAAAAAATGACTAATTGAAAATTTTTTAAGTCTATTTTTTGTCTCTAACAAAATAAAGAGACTTGCTTAAAGTTTTTGGTTATAATTCTTCCTCCCCTTATAGTAACCTTACGTTAGTTCTTCCTTTTTCAAATCTTGTAATTACAACATAATTCATGTCCCAATCACTAGGTTTTTTGCATATATTTTTTACTTTTTTCAACAAGAGTCCTTTAGAAACGGGGATCCACTTTTGACGTATTCCTTTACTTATTTTAAAAGAAGCTTTACATAAGGAAAAGGAGTTATTAAAAAAAGTCGAAAAAAATTTTTTAAATATCGGTGAACATAGCTCAAAAACACTTTTTTGAAGTTATTCCAAAAAAAAAATAAGTCAGGGAATGCGAATTTTATTTCGCAGAATTGAAGCAGTATAAATTTTGAAAACCACTGATTTAATTCAAACTATGTGTGTTTAATAACACACTCTCAAACAAGTCTATTTTATTTATTCGTTTATCAAACAAATTGAACGAAGCTTAGATTTCGAGAAAATTTTGTTTCGTTTGCGTCAAACAACTGGGACTAAATAAAGTGGAGAGGAAGACTCCCATTTAAACGTTTAAATCTATTGGAAATCTTAGTATTTCGATGGTGCAATTAAGTGCAGTGGCGTATCAAGTGTGTTTGTGTCGCGGTTCGGGTTCCTTAAAGCGTAAGAAAATTAATAAAAAACTTAATGTTGGAATATGTACATTGACACGACGACGACATGTTGAAAGGAGACGTTCGTTTTATATTAGCAAATACAGGTGAATAAAATGATTTTTATATTTACTGCTTCAAAATGTAAATCAATGTGCTCTGTTTAAAATTTATCTAACATACTAAGCAGTTATGAATCTTTTAACACAATCAAGGAGTCTTGTTTATCAAGTAATATTAACTTTTTAGTTTTGAGCGTAAGATAAAACTAAAAATTGCATGCCAGTAAAACTCTTAAATGAGAAATAGCTATTATTAAATGGTAAATTAAACTACGATGCTTTACTTTACTTATATCGATACTTTGATGAGAATCTTACTCCAAATATACATGTAAACATCAAATAGATCATCAAAAGCTAATGGAAATCAAAAACAATTTTCATTATGAAACTTTCGGAAAAATACCAAATTACAAGCTTTAGTTACCGTGTATTTGACATTAAATATTTTAATTATATAAAGTTTAATTTCAAACTTTCTGAATGATATTTGGTCCTGGATTTTACTCGTGGTTTTGTTATTAAGAGAAGACAAATTTTCTAATTAATTAATTGCTACGTTAGTAATTAACAAAACAACTTCTTACAAAAAAGATAGCTCAGATGCTTTCCTTCGATTCCGTCCATTGTGAATTTTGTTATTATTTATCAAAATTTTTTTTCTTATATTATGCACGATCTGCACAGCGGTGCAATTAATGCTTCTGGTCGTGATTAGCTCGTGAAAGGAGTAGTCCATATTGTTGATTTCTCTATTGTAATCTATCAAGTAGATCAATGCATCCATCAATCCAACAAGTTCAATGCATAGTCGTAAATATTTATCGCTTTTTTTGAAAATCTCCTTCTTTACTATTGGAATTCTTGTGTTTTGGTTTATTTTGATGTTGGCTCCCTAGCGGGGGTATTAATAATTTGTCGTAAAGTTTTCCCCATGGAATCTTTGGAGGATTTCAATATTGGAATTAGAAGCTGTTCCCAATAGTTGGATCTTTTAAATCTGGCTTTAAAACTGCTTTGTATACCAAGAGTTTGTTCGCGATAGATAATTGAGATTTTTATCCAATAAGACAAAACAGTTGTTCAGCTGACCTCTAATTTGTTTGATGTGCTGAGCCCAAGGCAATCTCTTATCCAAATACATTCCTAAATATTTGACAATATCTCTCTGGGGAAGTTATGAACCATTTAATATTCCGGGAGGCATGTCGCAATGCGTATTGTGAATGTAACGTGCACTGACTTGGATGTGTTGATTTTTAATCTCAACTTTTTGTTCATTCCTTGGTTTTACGGTTATCAAAATCTATCTATATATTTCTATCGTAGTTAATGGTGGTAGTCATTTATCAAGTCAAGTAATTGAACATTTTTTTGAATTTTTCACTCGACTTGATTTCAAGTTAAATTTAGGTCATGTAACTTGGAAATCAAATTCAGTAAAGTCTCTAGGAGAAATTGAGCACCTTTACAGTATTACTTTAAAATAAAACTAAATGCTTGACATTCCCACGAAAATTTAAATATATAAATTTAAATTATCAAATCAAGTAGTTTTAGAATCAAGTAAAATAGTGAACATTTTTATTGACAGAAAAACTTTTTTGGGGTGCAAATACACTCTTAAAATTAAGGAACCGTGTATTTTCGTAGTATTTTCGGTAAGTTTTGTTAAAGTTCGGGAAATAGCATTTTAATGCATTTTCCTCAAGAAGGCCTGACCTTTTTTTACACAGTAACGAAAGAAATCTCTACAAAGCTTAAATGAAAAAATTGACAAAGTTTACTGGAAAATAAATATGACGAATTTCAATTAACACTCAATAAAATTAATAATGCAATTTTTAATTTATTCGAATTTCTTTTTATTCAGTGTGGAAGATATTAATTAGAAATATACGTATTAAAATAAGGTACTTATATTTTAAATAATCAATAATTACTTAACAGAACTAATTTTAATGAATTTTTGTTAAAGATACCTCAGATTTTAACGTATTGAATACCATTTATTCTAAAAAAAGGCATGGTACCTGTAGGATAGCTACCAATCTATTCTACTAAAATACCTGAACGGTTATAAATGACATTTGAAATGCAAAAATTACTTTGGATCTAAAGTCTAAAAGTATTTATCTTTATCTGTCAAAAGAGATTAATTTTTAAATGTCGTTGTTAAGGTAGGGAACCAATTAATCAATCAAATAAATTTAGGTATATACTCTCTATATAAAGTAATAATGGTAAAAATGGTAAAGTTCTCAAACTCAAACTTTTGTAAATATTTCGTTTCCTGTGCTTTTAGTTCATTTGAAGCTGGTATAAAAATCGTAGAATAGAAAAATTGTTTTAATTTCGCTCCTAAGCAAATTTTCAAGCGACTTACCCCTTTTCATAACAGAGCACAAAATATAGATGAGGCCTGCTGCATGTTCGTAACTTGTACATAAAATGAAACAGTAAATGCATTTGTAACTATGAGAATAGTTTTTTTTTTTTTTTTTTATTTAAATCGAAATCTGTTGACACATAATTTAGTCAGAGTTTAGATCTGGATGACTCATATGTAAACAAATAGCTTCAATATATCTTCTAATTAAAACCTAACGAACTACCAACACTTGCAACTTTAAAAACGTTTATCAATATAGGAATAAAACATATCAAGGAAGCGTTAAGATCTATATAAAATTTAAAAAAAAATATATTCATGAAATAATAGCTATTTAAAAGATACATAACAATTGCGTCTTATCATCTAGGTCAAAACTTACACTCGCAATACCCAGAAGTAGAGTATAAAATAGTATAGCTCCTGTGTTTTGCTTAAAGTTTGAGCAAAACAATTTTTGGTAAACTCTCGATTAGATAACGTCATCGACTTTAGAGAAATCAACAACCAACACATGGGCAGCTTCTCCGAAAAAGTGTCACGTTCCGTTTGAGCCTGTGCGAGCGAGCGAGAACGCGATACAAGCGATAGAGAGGCACAATAGAAATCTGCTACTGGAACGCTGCCACGCGAGCTTCTCCGAGAACTTCTACAATAAGCTATGCCTCGTATTCAATAATTGTTTAATCCTAGACAACGTGTTTTGTGTGTTTTTTTTTTACAATTTCATAAGATTTTATTGATTTCTTTCATACTATTTTACAGTCTGATTTCATTTTGAAAAAATTGTTCAGTTTCAATTAACTCCTTCTCTGTTTTATACAAAATAATGATAATTCAGTTATAATAATTCAATTCAACTCATAATATTATACAATTTTTCAACAATGTTTCTTTATGACGTTATCACGTAAAACTATCGTCCGTTAACCGACTTTACAGAACAACCAATTTTTGTTATAAAATTTGATTGTACAATATTCATTTATATAGGCAAATCAGTAACTAATCATAATTCATGTTGACGCTGCTTTAGTATATGTACATCTAAAAATAACCGAGAAAACCTCATGTTATTTCTATTTTAACATTTTAAAATATTTAGTTTTTATGGGATTTTGATTGTTTAAAAATAAGAGCCATCTTCTATTAAGGTTTATTGAAGAGTAAATAACTTAAATTTAAATTTTTAAACGTTTATTAAAAGAATAGTAACAAGTTTAATGATAGTAAATTGTTGTTAAATAGCTATAGTTGAATCAGATTTCATCAATTTGCTTTTTTCTGACAAAGCTCAACATAAAAGCATCTTCAAAAATTACCTTAATATTCCTCATTATTCAAATTCATCAAAAGGATGATTTCCCTTTCATGAAACATTAGTATTATATAATAATATATTGTATAATTAAACTACTGTGTTCAAAACAAATATTATATTCAAATCTAAGAATTATACACCATACTCTCTAGTCTCCATGTTACAAGAATATTTTTTACACCTGAAGAAATAACGTGGTCATATGGAATGCAAACATTTCCATCAAATTATATTTTCACGTGTGGTTGCATTAGAAATTTATTTTTTTTTTAAATCATTCTCTGGAACGGCGTATAATGGCTTAGAAGTGAAGTTGGGAATATTTTGATACCAATTCCCATCAAAGTCACTTAAGTAAAAACTACCAATGAGAGTGAAATTTTTTTCGGTCCTATTTCCTTGACGAATAACAAGCCAAACGATGGCTGATAGCTAGTCGAGTGACGATTTTTTTTTTTTGGTAATTTTGTCGTCTACCAGTATTGTCACTGTCACGTCCCGCGAACAACTCGTTAAATTTTTCGTTGCTATTTTTGTCCCACGTTTTCCAAACGGGAACGATAGGTGCACGCTTGTTTTAATAATATAAGCGTACAAATATCGTACACGGCACACATATGCTTCGCGTTTTTATCAATTTTCGAAGAAATGTTCTTGAATTAAATGCTATTTGTCGTATTGTTATCAATCAGTATTATTGGCGTGAGGTGCAGTCAAAATTTTATGCTATTTCGACGATGTCGATTCAAAACATCGTAAGTAAAACATTTTCTTCTTGTCTCTTATTATGAACGTCGTTTATTTTTATAACAAAAATCGGAATTTGATTCCGAAAAACCTGATGAAAAACTTTCCATTGTAAAACATCTAATGATTAAAATAGTTTCACTGTTTCAATCCAATGTTACAAGTACTCGGAGCTTTCAATAAATATTTTGTTTAAAATGTTTAAACTTTTAACATCTTGTTTTATAAAACTTTTCTAATTACAACTGCACTGAAATGTGTGCATCTCAGCACAAATACAGAGACTATTTGTAAGATAAATAAATACAATTTTTAGAGGATAAACTTCCTCAGTTTAATTGCACATCCTTCACCGGCTATTTTTTGCAATTAAAGATTTATTTTTTCTTTGCCGCGTTACAAAATAAATACAAATTAACCTGTCTTGCATTTTACACCTGAACTAAATTTCCTTTTTAGTTTGTCTGAACATCGTTTCCTTCGAATCAATTCTAAGTAACTTAATACTAAACAATCATTAAAGACTTAAATATTTGAATTTAACATTTCTTATAAATACATAAAGAGCTTGCATAAGTATCCAAAAATAAATATGTATTTGTAATGTTATAAGTCTTCTTTATGTATTTCCGGAGGTGTTATTTCATAAACTTGACTTAATCATAAAATTAAGCTTCACTAAAAATATTTGGCGCGTTGGTGGTGATGTATTTTTCTTTTCGTGTTATGAACACGCTTTTATCAATGTGTAACTAATCATTGGATTAGAACCACTATAACATTACATCTTTACAAAAAAAAAAACTTTATGGGTTTGCGTTAGTTTCAAGTATGAGAAACTAAATTTTAGAATGATTACTTAGAAATTCACTAACAAAATTTCAATTAAAATTACTTCAAACTCAAGTCAAATGGTCCCTAGGTCGATTACACATTGTTCGATAAATTTAAATAAGCAATCTAATAACGAAATTGTTCCACTCACTACAGAGCCGAAAATAGGCCTCGATTAATCTTTAAAAATTAATTTCGACTAAACTTTTTCTGTTAATTTAAATTTTGATTTTTTCACTATTCTTCATTTCGGCATTATTACCTTTTCAAAATTACAACAATATATAACATTAATTTAACGATCGTATGACTAGTTATAGAACGTCAAATTCATAATTTATCGCACGAAATACTGAAGTATGTGATACGGACGATGATTATTATGTAGGAACTGCTTACAGTGACCCCGGTTTTACAACCCTACTACCATAATGTTAAATACCATGTTACTACACTCATAATTATTACCTCTCTAAATTCTATATGACAAAAGCTCTTTGATCTTGACTTTTAACCCAAGTATTTTGTACCGCGATCTTTGAGAAATTGTTATCCCTATCTTAATAAACCATAATGAAATTTTCTAAAGAAAAGAAAGTTGCTTGAAGCTTTTTCTCTTTGTTGTCTAAATGATTTTTAATAAACGATATGCTTTGTTTCCTGAGAACAATAGTTCATTTTATTGCTTCACCGATACAATTTCGTATAATTATGACAATGATTATAATTTTATTATTAATTATAGTCAAAATGATAGATTATTTGCTATAAACGGTAAAGCTTAAATATAATCCAGTTTAAAAGTTCACAGAATGTAAAACCAGTTTAAAGTTGGAAAGAATATCAAAATATAAAGCGTATCGAAACGGACTTGAAAGAAAAAAATGAATGAATTCACATTGAAAGCGAATTGTGCCAATAAGCAAAATAACTTATGCATTTGGTTTTATTTTCTTTTATATACTCGATATAAAAACGATAGAATCGTAAAATGTGTGATGAGTTTGACCTATTTTTGTAACCATGATAATAATAAAAAAATGCTTTTACCCAAGGAATTTTTTGATTAAATTTAACATTTTACACTTTTAAAAATGTCTTCTTTTGAAGGTTTTTGGAGTTATACTTCTTTAGGCACGTTATGAAAAAATGATGACAGTGAAATTTTTAGATGGGCAGCCATCTTAAGACAAAAATCAACAAAATCTAGTTGGCCGCAAAACCACTCGGTTTCTTTTAAATTGGCGCGCATCATTTGAATTTTTGTTTTATATATTTACTTATTTTTATATTTAAATTAAAAATTATTAATTTTTTAAATATATTATTAGATTTTATTTAGAAAATATTTATATATATATATATATATATATATCAGAGGCGTGCGGTCCATACATGCTGTAGATGCGGCGCATGCCTTTAGATTGTAAGACGATTTTAAAAATTGAATATTTTTTATGATTTATTCATTTCATTTTTAATTTGCGTAATTGCATTTGTAAAATCATTTTAAAAATTATATATTTTTATTATTTATAAATTTTTTAATTTACGTAATAATGAAAGGTATCACTCATAAAATTGGCATAGTTTACCAAATTAAATGAACGGCAAAAGCCGAATGAATGCGTTGGCGAGAGTAGCATGCGATTGTTTGCTTCGAATTGGTCACGCATGCGCACTAGTGCGGTCTAATACTATCTCTCTCGGCATTTCACATAGCCACTTAACGGTCTGCAGATGCGTTTGCCGTTTTGAATCTAAACAGTGAATTTAGTTGTTACTGATACTTTTCGTGAGTTATTTTGAATTATTGACCCAAAAGCCATACAAATGTTCTGTTCTTTAAGATAAGAACTATTTTCGTGGTTTTTAAATACATTATATGATGCGGTTGTTGATGATTTTTGTAAGAAGGAGCGTCGAATAAGGTTAATTAAAAAAAAATACTTATAACACCACGTTTATCAAATAAAAAAAATAAATTTTAAAAATGTGGTTCTTATAACTCCCCCCCCCCCACTTCTAACCGCATGCCCTGTTTCAAAAGTCACCGCACGCCACTGATATATATATATATATATATATATAAATGACACATATTATTAAAAAATAATTTATTACTTTTCTCCAATTTTACAGTAGCTATTATACTATTTAAGGTTTATGAAATATTTTGAAATTATTCAAACATCTTAGAATAATAATTGAGTAACACAAGATATGAATAAGATTAAGACATTTACTTTGAAAAGTAGCTACTTACTTTATTTTGCAATTTTTATAGAGCTTCGTTTTCATGACATGCATGAATTGTTAACCAGAAAAATGATCCTGACAAATTTTATAAACGTCTTGCAGCTTTCTTTGGATATTATTTATTGATATAAAATAAAATATTATTTGCTTATTTTTGTTTTTAATAATTATATCTTTAAATATATATATATTATTATTATTCGTAAATATTTTTTAACAATTTTTTAAATTTGATTATTTGAATGCAATTAATAAAAACTAATTTTTAATGATGCCAAAGAAGTATAACTTCTCACGCGTGTACATAAGTACACGCAACCACTTTTTTAATCATGCTTTATTTATCAAGTTTCCTTTCGATAAATATAAAAATACTAATCTTAGCTTATTTAATTAATTAATAAACGGATTTTTATTGTACATAAGATGCTTTCTACGTCTGTTCGACAAATCCTCTTAGTTCAAATACTATTACGCAGTATTAAGATTTAATGAAACTATTTTAACAATATTCCTTATGGCTTTTAAATAATTTTCTTAAATATTATTTCGATTTATTATTGATTTTGTAACTCAAAGAGTATGTATATTATTATTTTTACATGTATTATATGTGATACAACATTCATTGCATTCTTCCCAATTATTCAAAACGGATGGATTTTATAAAATTCTATCTCTAATTGGTTTCAACGAGAGGGTTGTAAATTTTGCATTTTGTGCGTCCTCTTAAATTATCAAATTCCTCAAATTCGAATTGTGCAATTATGAATCTGTATTCAAATATAAGAAACCTTAATAAATAACAGCTATTGCGCACAATATGAAAATAGTTATTATATATTGATATTCGTTGAAAGAAAATGCAGTGTTTATTACACAGTTTATAATACTGCATCAAATGTTAAGAAATATATTTGTACAAGAAGCATCTGCGTTAAATAATTTCTAAGCTGCTTTAAAAGTACGAAGAGATATTTTTTGTTATATATTTTTGTCGTAATGCTCTTAAATAGTTAATGGAAAACACGTTATCGAGTTCGTTTCGGAACTGGAACATCAGACATATTCGTACGTACAACACGGGTAGTAATTTTTCTCCTTACTACACATCTGGGGTGTTGAGAAAGGCAACAGAAAAACAGCAAACTGCAAAATAAAAACAAATAAATTTGATTATGTTTCCACTTCGTGTTCCGCATAAAAAAAATAAATAAAAACATATTTTATACTTCTAAGCTCAATGTGAATTTCTGCGACATTCAATAATATAGAGATATAAATGTAGGTATATTAGATAGGTATGTAAAAACTTTGTCTCTTGATAGTTGCATTGAAATTGTAAATGTACAATAGAATGTATGTTTAACAAGCAAACTTAATAATTGTTCTTTTTTAAAACAAGATATTTTTTTCATGCATTTACTATACGTATTAATTAACAGCGACTATCAATTCATAGCCCTACAGAAAACATTTTAATTAAATTTAAATGTTTTATTTTTTATTTTTACAAAGAATCGGTGGTAGATTTTAATTAACGTATGTATGTCTAAAAATAAAACATCAATTTTATTTTGTTCTACCAAAATCGTTTTTATATTTCAACAGTTTTCATAAAAATCTATAGGTATCATATAGGATGGGCCATTTAGTGGATTCTTTTTAAAAACGCAATAAAATTAATACATTTAAAATTTTACATATAATATGGCTTTATTAGAAAGAGAAAAACCTCCGATTATTTATGTAATACAATTTCGCTGGTGGATTGTCTGCAAAACATTGATTTTTTTACGGTATCTCATAAAAAACAGCCCAACGGAGTCAAATCGCAGCTCCGATCCGGTCGATTAATGACATCACCAAAACGGCTCAATACACAATTACCGAATTTGGTACGCAATAGATCGAGTGTTTCATGGTCTGTATGGCGTGTCGCACCATTCTGCTGAAACCCAAGGTCTTTGAAGTCCAGGTCCTCAATTTCTGGTCACAAAAAGTTGGTCAGCATGCCTCTGTAATGTTCACCGTTGACCACCATTCAACTGTATCTAACTCTAAGACCCAAACTGAGCAGCGGTAACGAACCTCATGGTCATTAGACTTTAAATGCTACAGAATCTTTAGCAAAACTTCATTAAATATCAACGTCATATTTATTTTCCAGTAAAAATTATCAATTTTTTAATTTCAATTTTGAAGAGCTTTCTTGCGTTATTGTGTAAAATTGGAAGAACATGCTTTAAAATTCCATTTCACGAACTTTACCGAAACTTTGAAATGTACGGTTCCTGTAGGATATAATTGTTTTGCCATCCCATGGGAACTATGCATTATTCTAGTCTTAAAAGTAAGCTATATCATTCTCCCCTAAACTACCACATTGCAACAATCATATCAAACTCTATTACTATTTTAATAAAACTGCTTTTAAATACTCGGTTCCTATAGAATACATACTTGTTTTGCTATCCCATGGGAACCGTTTATTATTCCGGTATGAGAAGTAATCTATATTATTTTCTGGCCCCTAAACTACCTTATTACAAAAAAGGAAGTTAATCTTTTGCTCTGTAAAAAACAAAAAAATATCTATCCCACGAGAGCCCGACATTTTTTCTGGATATAAAGTATACTATATGTTAAACCTGATTATCATCTATATCTATGCCAAATTTCATCAAGATCCCTGTAGTACTTTTTGAGTGAAAAAGCTACAAACATCCATCCACATTTACAAAACTATACGTTTATACTATAACTAAGATTTTTTTTTACTTATCGCAATTGTTGATGATTTTATTATATAATGATATTACTATGTTGGTGATTTTTTTGTTAAAAGTAATATTTGATTTTTTTACTATTTTGTACACTTCTTATGAACATTTGCGGGTTGTTACTCGTAAATCATAATCACTGTCGGTTATTTGATCTTCCTCAATATTACTACAGTATGACTATGCTTGCAATTGTTTTCACTTTGTTGTCGATTTAATGATGCAATTGTAGGATTATACAAACATATCAATAGGATTATACTAACTTTATCAGGCTGTGGCGATTGAATCTTACTATCGATCTCTAACTTTCCTTATTATATCCAATCAAGCTTAAAATTTGCATTGACAGGTGTTTTCGATGACAAAACCCTTTTAATTACCAATTTTTTTTTTTTTGTTTTATGTTGAAAACTACTTACTAATCTCACTTAAAACGACGCTGATTTCATATCAAATGTCATGGACATTAGCGAATATGTCGTCAGTGAATTTTGACGCATTTTGGTGGTAAAAAAGCTTACAGTAGTGTGGCAATGGTGCGGGTTCTTTTCGCCGCAGGAACCTCATAGAAGGTCGGATGAAAAACTAAGGGTACATCAAGTCAAGTAGCTAAACATTTTTGAAACGAATCGAGTTTTTTGGATGCTTAAGTAGTAATTTGACATGTTACAACCCCTTAGTGATCTAAAACAAAAAATTTTGGTGAATTCTTAAAGAATAGAATGCCATTTTCGTTGGTTGAAAAAAAAATCGAAAAAAGTAATTTTTTCAATTTAAAAAAATATTTAAAAATTTAAAAAAATTTAAAAAATCTCCTCAAACTACTTTTGAATATATTAAGAAGTTTTGTGAAATATTCAAACATTAGAGACATAAAATTACGTTTCCAATAATGCCAGAATTTCGTTGATATTATAAATATTTTTTCTTGTTTTATTCTGGTACACCTCTTAACAAGCATATGCTTAATACTTAAAAAAACTAAGAAAAATAAAATGAATAAATAGAAAAGGTTTAAGCTATTGAAATAAAACATTTACCAAAATATCAACTTTATTGTTGCATCATAAATGATTTTATTTTAATTGCAAACAATTTTGTCGCATACTCCACTTGGAATAGCCACATGTTTTTAAATAAACTAAAAATATCTGCTTATATTGTGACCTTTGCAGTTACAATATGTCAAAATATGTTTTTTATAAGTATGTATCTTAAAAGTTATTTTGGTTCCAAATAAAATAACGTTTTTTTTAAATAATAAAATTCAAAGCTATTGTGCTTTGACAGTTCTTCTTTTAGATAAGTTTTAATAAATTTGAAAGCAAGTATGTATTTATCATATCTATGTACTTTTATATACAGTATCGTAAATAATTCAAAAGAAAACCTGATGAAATGAAAAATAAGAATTTCAATCAAATATTTTTAGGAGTATATTAGTTAAGGTACTATTATATTATATAAAAATATGTATCAGTAAAATTTAACATTTGAAATAAATAGTAAAATAGATCTTAAGTAAAGCTTAAATTCATGAGAGTATTATCATTGAAAAATCAGTATAAAAGGAGGTTATTACATGAAATAGATAAGGAAATCTTAAAGGAAAAACTTATGATTTTAATATTTGTATGTACCTAAGTATCTATAGCTAATTATACTTTACAAGGCCTATTGTCATCCTGTTATTATGTTTCTTCTTTCTATTATTGAAATTATCGAATCAAGATTATATTTTTTGAACTTCTTTCTTTCAATTTCCATAGAAAGATTAGCCCAAAGATTTTTTTTTGCAGTATTTCTAAAATAATAATGAAAATAAAACATAAATACAGAAAGATTTAAGAATCGAACCGATCACTCTATACATCCGACCGTGACATTTACACTTTAATCTATTTTTACAACTAAAAAAAAAGAAGGACTAAGTTATAATTAGAATTTAAATACAAATTAAGCTACTATTTTTATTGAATCGCAGATGGGGATTTTTCGAAATTTTAACCCCAAGCAGTGGTGTATCGAGGAGTGGACAAAAGGGGGCATCATGCCCCGGGCGCTACTCACAAAGGGGTGACAAATGATCCGTAAAAAAAAAAATTGCTGGAAAAAGCGAAGTCTCTTTGTGAAAAATGAGATACTGATACAACAATACGTGTAAGAAGACGCCGCAAAATTCCCGGAGAATCGGGTAGAGGTGTTAGTCTTTCCGCAGAAAGTGAAACTCGCGTTATGAAAAGCGTTGTTGATCGCCTCCAACAAGAAATATGTACACGATTAAGTGACCTTAATTTCAAATTTGAATATCTACTAGACGTATAAAATGCATTAAAAAAGATAATTTTGAAAATGACGTTGAAAAACATTGTAAAAATTTGGATGAATGTATAAAACAGATACCAATGGAATAGATAAACTCTCTATCGAAATATGTGACTGCAAAATATTACGCCGCAGTATAGAAAAGATATTGAACCTTAAACTCCATTCGAATTTCCTACTTTTATAATCTCGTATGGAGAAGATATTTTTCCAACCCTGAGAGTGGCACTTCAAATATACCTACGTATATAATATACCCTGCGAACGTTCATTTAGCAATTTAAAATTAATTTTGATATCTACGATCAACGATGGAACAAGATCGCTTAAGTGGCCTAGCATTTTTAAGTGTGGAAAGAGGAAAATTTGCGGATTTTTATATGGATTTCGAATGGGAAGGGGGCGCTAAAAAGGTGTTGTGCCCCGGGCGCGAGTTAAGCTCGCTACGCCACTGACCCCAAGTGGGTGAAAAGGGGAATTTCAAGTAAGACTTACTTTTGAATTTAATAATTGAAATTATTCTAAGGAATCTATAAAATCTACATATGTTTCTTAAATCGTTAAAGGGTTGAAATACATTTTTTAAAGAAAGTTTCCATTATATTATTTCATACTAACTATATTTGCTTGCCATGTTTAGTTAATTTTTTTTTTTTTTTTTTTTTTTTTTGTTCCTGATAACTTTATTTTTCATATAACTTTTATTAAAGAAATCAAAACTTGAGAAGGAAGAATTAATTTTTCTCATACTTTATAGGATAGTTAATCAAAAATGTTTCATAAGAATTCACATTCAGAGTTTCTCTGGTGATTACTTTATTTTTCTTATTTTTATTATCGTTTAGATAAAGTTTTTCTTGAAAGTGTGCTCCTTTTACATCTTAAAATAAAAGTAATGGTAAAGAAGATTAACACAACTCATATTTCAGTATCCCGTTCCGGTTTCACTGGCATTATATAGGGTGCTCATTTCTTTGTTTAATAATGATCATAGTTAATAGTTAAAGAATAGGCTTAGGCTAACAAAGAACACTATCAAATGGATGGTCATGTTTCCTATAGCCCTTAAAATAGTGTAAAAATAAAGCTGTGCTGTTGCCATTCTGCTCTTTTAAATCGAAATAGTCACTATTTGTAGTCGAAAGTCACTATTTCGATTTAAGAGAGTGTGCAACGATAAAATAAGATACATTAAAGTTATGTTTTTCAAATTATGGGTTCGTCACCACATTAAGTGATAACCATAGATTGATTTTGTTACTATCTATACTCTAAAGTCTATGCCCTATGATTATTAAAATCTTTCACGGTGATATTTAATAATAGTAATAATACTTTTTCAAGTTTTTAATAATCAATAACGAAAGTGCAGTAGACATATTTACCGACAATCATTTAATTTTTAAATTTAAAATGTTCTAATAGCTAGAAAGATTTTCATAATGATTTACAACGAATAAGTTTTAAAATGTAATGAAACGTAGCAAAGTAATGAAGTAAATGCATTTGGATCTTAGTAAAAAGTTGTAGCCTTAGTATAAATGCATAAGTACACATACGGTGAAATAATAAAAATCGTGTTAACGAACAGTGAGGTTGCTTTTTAATGGGATTTGAACAGTAAGGATGGATTTATTTATTATATGCAACCATGAAACGTAGCAAAGCATTGAAGGTAACACATTTAGTTTTCTTCATTTGCTTAATTTTCTAAATAGTGCAATATTTGACTGTAAACATTCCAGTTTTTGCTTAACTTTCGAATAAGAGCAACTTTTTGATGTGCATATGAATCACACGTAGTGCATTAGTGTTTTCAATTGTTATTACTTAGGCGCCCAAAAGGCCCAAAAGTAACGTCAGATATTGACAGATCTGAGCAAATTAAAATTAGTAATTTGCGAGGTTTCCCTTAATTTTCGATTTATTACCATTTTACACAATATACCACAATGCAATTTTCAATGATATTTTAAAATTTAAAGGGTTTAAATGTTTACTATCGAATATCCATGATAACAACACCGGTAAGCATCGGTTTTGCCTCGCCCTACCATGACTAAGCACTTAGGGAATATTATTAAAAAAATATTAGCGATTTGATTTGCAACGTTAGTAAAGAATTTGTGCAAACTTTGTTGGTTAGGTATTGCATGTTTGAATATTATGTAATTTGAACATCAAAGAAAATATATAACAAACAGCCATAACATAGTTATTAAATTTCTGTATTTCACTAGTATTGATTCTCGATTCATTGATTGCTTCCAGCAATGTCGTTTCCATTGTATCGGATCGTATACGAAGTTCTATGGTCGTACATATTATATTACCATACACATATTTACTGCATCTATTATTCATATGATATGGGATTGCATTTCAAACATTTAATAAGTCACATTCCTCTAAAAGGAATGGCATAGAATTTACTTGAATACATATTATCAGTGCAGTTTAACTTATTTTAATATTATGCATTTTTTGTGCTTTTTTTTTTTAATGGTGTTAATTAATTATTTCAGACGGGCGGTGGGAGATGCTGGTGTAGGTGGCGATGCTATATCCCGTGGGATACGTTGTACTCCCGATTGGAGCGAGAGCGCTGTCAGCGGTGATCATCTTTGGGTGCCCACATCCGTTTCCGGTGATTTTTGCTACGTTGGAGATGCTGACTGTACAGTACGTAATTTATTCGAACAAATAAAAAAAACACGAAAAATTTCAATACATTCTTAAATAAATATTTAAAATTAAAATCAATGTTGTCGTTAAATATTTGAAGAGCAAAATAATTTTTTGCTATGTTGAAACAATTCTATCATTTCATTTGGTAAATATCGTTTGTTAATTAATGAACCGGATATGAAAATGTTAGTCAATACAGTCATAATTTTAGTTTAAGAAAATAATTTAAATGTTATATTAATGAGCTTCCGTTTAAATAAACTAAGCTCAATATTGAAGAGTATTAAAAAAATATTATGTGCTTTTTAAAGAACTGTGACTTAAACGAAATTGATTATTAAGAGATAAACAAATAAGCTAATTATAGCTATAAGATATACAAGGTCTAAATCAAGAAAAAAGAAAATTCTTTTTAATCAGTTGTTTTTGAATTATCTTTAAAAGGCTATCAATATTTTCTGGTTTTTAAAAAAATTCATGGACCTTACAATAATTTCACTTCAATATTCTTTTTGGATGTTTTACCTTCTTCAATTTGACTGGTTATAAAGGTCTACCTACAGTGCCGTTTTAGCCCTATTATTGTCCTGGGTTGAAATTCGTACGGTGCCCCTTATCTGGCCACAAAGCTAGGTTTTTCCCATAAATTATATAATATGGCACGACAGTGACTAATTCTCTAAAACCAAGTCTGTTTAGTTAAATCCAAAATACACATAGATAGTAGTCTAAGATCCGAACCTACATTGACCTTCACCGAATTGATTATAGAATGAAACATATTTTATCATGAATTTAGTAAATTAGAAAATATGTTAAAATGGGTTGGCTAAAACGTCCTGGATAGACTATTTTTAGTTATTTAAAAAAAATGATATTTAATAAAATATTGCAACATCAAAATAATAGAAAAAAATGTTTTGATGAGATGCCCCTTTTTGGTTCTCCTCCAACTACTCCCGCGCCAGATCCTCCATCTATAACCGATCCATCTGCAAACAACATCAGTTCATTATTTTGTTCTTTGTTTTCCCTCATTTATGGCATCAAAATCAATATATTAGAAATGTTTCAATCCGATTAAATTTTTATAATGTTTTATTTACTTATTTTTATTTATTTTTCCTGGCTCGCCATGAGCGCCCTTTTATTTCTAGCACTCTGGGGGGACACTCACATTGCCCTTACCCTAGTCTATGTAACTATTTGTTGTGGAGTTAAAAGTATTTTAACTTATAAAGTAAAAAAGCATTTTTTGACTTTGGTCAACAATTACTCCTGGAATAGTAACCGTACAAAAATTTAAGTAAGAATATAAGAAAAAAGATGGGGAGTACTAATAATTTGAGTAAAAACCAGATTATAAAGGGACATCTTACAGGTTAAAAATAGGGATTCATTCTTGGCTTGATTAAGAAGGTACTCGACTTGATTTTCAAGGTTTAGACTTGATTTTGAAGTTCCTTGACTTAAATTTGGTTCATTTTAATATATAAATATCAGGTCAAGCATTGAATTTACTTGTTATTTCTATTCCAAGTTAAAATGTTAAACTCACTTTTTTGCACAAAATGCCCAATTACTTGACTTGATGAAGCCCTGTTTAAAAAGATACGTTAAAAAAATATTACTTATAACATTTAGTTAACTTGGTATAGTTTTGCAAATAATGACTAAATAAAGATTATGGTTAGAAATTTCAGCCTTTAAGAGTATCTCAAAGAAACTCTGAAAGTAACATAGGGCGGTAATGTTTTTTCTAGTAAAGGTTTGATTTCTTATATTTTAACTCAAAAATTTCTTATTAAAAAAAACGAAAAATTCCACTTAATAATATTTTTAGCTACTAGGCTGTATGCGCTCTTGTTCAAGACTGGTTCGGAAGATAGTTTATCATAAAAAAGAGTATCCCATACAAAGTTTGGCGACAGGGCCATTAATGGCCCATTGCTTAGCCAGAGATGCTAGTTGTTGGCCTAACATTGGCAACTGTTAACGGCCCAACTAAGGTTGCCGGCTGGATGATAACCCCGGGCCGCTAATGGCAGTCGACTATCGGCCGACTGCAGTAAAAGTTACCGGGCCGTTAATGGCGATTAACAATCGGCCGACTGAAGCAAAGGTTACAGGGCCGTTAATAGAAACCAACAATCGGCCGACTGCAGTAAAAATTACTGGACCGTTAATGGCAAATATTATAAATTAATAAAACTACTTAAATACTGAAAAAAATGATATAAAATCAGCTCAACGATTATTATGATACAATCATTTATTCACTTTATAATACATACAATCTTAGTAAAAAATCAGACAAAATCAATAATTAATACAAAAGTAGAATTTTAAACCTGGCGTACCTACATAACACGCACTCTAAAATCAAAAGGGAATTTTTGGTGGTTTATAATGAAGATCCTCTTTCTTATCGCCCATTCTCACGGTCCACCCAACCAGAAAGCCATCGGGCTAATTTACCAGTGAAATTTTTAGATTCCTCTGCATCCTCAAACTTCTCAGTTACAACATCTAGAATATGCAAAATCAATTATAAATAAAATTGTTTTTAAGACACAATATTTGTGAGTGAAGGAGTTAGAACTAAAATAGTATAAGAGGTGAAAAAAGGAGATTTATTTTCATAAGGGTATGAAAAAAAATTTTATCTGTAAAACCATTCTTAGGATGAGAAAAAATTCTCTAGAAAAATAACTAAATGACTCACCTGCATAATAGAGAATTTCTACTAGATATTTATCCCAATTTTCATTTGCATCGCTTAAGTCTGCAGCAAACTTATCAACTTTAGGATACTCATCAGCCGGTGGATATTTACAAAGTAAAATGCCATTTTCTTCTATAAGAATCCACTTGGATGGAATTAGATCAATGGTTTTTGTATCGTCAACATTTTCTAAAAAATCAACGACTGCGTAGAGTTTCTACCATAAAATCCTTCCATCTGTAACATTAAATTTAACTATTAATATTTTTTAATTTGATTATTTCACACTATGAGAAAACTATTAGATTATCAGGTAAATAAATATAAATTATCTATAGTTTAATTTGAGAGAATATATTATTATTCAATTATTAAATAGAACTACTTACTTTAGTCAGAGACTTTAATAGACTGGTTATCAACAGGCGATATAGTAATAGACGAACTATTCTGAAATACAATAATACACTTTAAACACTACCATGCGACTGTATTGTGTTAACGACAATTTCTGTGTTAACGAAACGAATCCTCTTGCCCCTGTTCACCCGTTAAAAGTATAATCATTTACCGCCAGATAGCACTTAAAAGAAGGATATATTCATACTTTGCGTTCATTGGTTAATTTTGTAACACATTTGGAAAGTATTTATATGGTGCGAATATTTGAAAATAATTGACGCAATTGCAGAGAAAAAAAAAATGCATTTAAAATTTATGTTTCAATGTTCAATGATTTTTATTAAATCGTCATATTACGTTTCGTCCCTTTCAGCACATTATTAAAAAAAAAAAACGCTTGATCCATTATCAATTATTTTTCTTTTTACACAACTTATTTTATATAATATTAAAACATATTACACCCTAAACATAAGTCAAATATAATAGACTCAAAGTGACGTATAACTCAGGGTGACTTAGGGCCCCCTCAGGGTACTTAGGGTTTATAGTAAGGCATCTAACTTTTAATTATTTGCGCATGAGCAAAAAATTATTTAGCCAGGCTTCGGCCTATTGTTGGCCGACGAACGAATATTGAATGATGATCGAATAGACGGCGACCGGCAATTAACCAGATATGGCCCATTAACAAATTCCCATTAATAGGCCGAGCGTTGATAGCCAGACATCGGCCGAGAAACGGGGCTTTTGTCATTAACGGCGACTTTGTATGGGATACTAAAGATCATTATAAAATCAAAAAAAAAAGTTGTCACAAAAAAATAAACATTGACGTTAAAAAATATTGATCTCTAAATTCAAAAACAAAAACCTAGAGATTCATTACTTGACTTGATTCCAAAGATATTTGACCTTAATTTCGACCTCAAACACGAGTCAAATATTAATATTACTAGTGGTCGTCCAGTGGTCGAAATTCGGCCATAATTCTTATAAAGTTTAATATATTATAATATACCTAATTGCTAATGAGATTGGCAATGTGTACCATCGGGTACGTAATTAATTATTTAATGTGCTTGTGCAATAATATTTTCACAATCGTAGATAGTTTTTATTAGCAACAATGATAAAATCAAACTTAATAAAATAAAAGTGAAAACAAAAACCGTTGGTTAAT
This sequence comes from Sisyra nigra, assembly GCA_958496155.1. Lineage (NCBI taxonomy): Eukaryota > Metazoa > Arthropoda > Insecta > Neuroptera > Sisyridae > Sisyra > Sisyra nigra. The sequence goes on from OY292313.1 coordinate 63,305,845, forward strand.
TGTTTAAATTCATTGCCAAATTACATTCTGCACGCACGCCAAGAAGGGGAAGTTATATAAATTCAGTTACCAAAGCAAGGGTAGCATTCAAAAGGCAGGTAATTTCCTTAACTAGTCACAATTATACCAAGCATAATGTATTTTAAAATATTTTATATATCCAACTATTTGACTTAAATCCCTACTAAAGTCTCAAAGTGACAATTTGTTTCTAAGTTTTTTTTCTCTACGACTATTTTCCTTAAATTTTTGAAAATTACGTGTCCTTATTTAAAGGTAATCAATGTCTTTTAGAAACATGGATCTCGGATGAAGTGTTCCGCATGTAATGTCGTGGTGCATATGAATTGCATTGGGGTGCTGATGGACAAAATTAAGTTCACATGCAAGCCGACATTCAGAGATGTAGGAATCAGACAATACCGTGAGCAAACTTCCATACACCATCATTGGGTGCATCGACGTTCAGAAAAAGGCAAATGCAAACAATGTGGCAAATCATTCCAATCAAAGTTATCATTCAGTTCCAAGGAGATTGTGGCAATTAGTTGCTCGTGGTGCAAGTCAGCATTTCACAATAAGGAAACTTGCTTCAACATAACGCGCATTGGAGAACAATGCCCATTGGGCCCGCAACAATCGATCATTGTGCCACCATCGTGGATTGTTAAGTTGCCACGCAAAGGAAGTTTCAAGTCTAGCTTGAGAAAATCGCCAAAAAAGAAAAATGTTAGTAAGAAACAGAATAGGGACAAGGTAGACTGACTTCATTGAAAACTGAAAAGAATTTGTTTTGTATTTGACGAATAATTATTTTAGGAACATAAGGATCAAAAAACGTTTGTGATTAAACCGATACCGTCGACGACTGTTACGCCTGTGATAGTTTTCATAAATCCTAAATCTGGTGGAAACCAAGGACTGAAACTTCTTCAAAAGTTTCAATGGCTATTGAACCCTCGTCAAGTGTTTGACTTGACGCAAGGCGGGCCTAAAATGGGGTATGCAAATGCCTTTACAATATTATCAAGTCTACGGGAAATCAACGTATAAGGACCGAAAACTAAGCCAAAAGAATTTTTCTTCAAAATGTTTTCAATATGTTATAATCGGAATAACTTTCGGTGCTTATTCACCGATTTCTTTTAGAATTTTAATGAAAATCTTGTTTTGTTTATTTTTAAGTATATTTTCTTTTTTTTACAGTTTAGAATTGTTTTGTAAGGTTCCTAATTTACGAGTGTTGGCCTGTGGAGGCGACGGAACAGTTGGATGGGTTTTGTCAGTACTCGACCAAATAAATTTTCAGCCGCCACCAGCTGTTGGTGTGCTTCCTCTGGGCACCGGAAACGACTTAGCTCGTGCTCTTGGTTGGGGTGGCGTAAGTTCATACATTTAACAATAAGCGTTATTTAAAAAAAAAAAAAAATTCAGGAACGTGGGCAAAAATGTGGTAGCTTAAACACCTGATGAAGGTCAAATAAGTTTACCGAAACGTTGTGAATTGATAATTTAGCTTTTATAATTCCTGTCCACGTTCCTGAAAAAAATTTCTTTTTAAATATTTAATATGAATGCCAATAATAATAATTAGTGTTATGTTTATACATAAAACAAACAAAACTTTAATTGTCGACCGAAGCACAAAAGCTTTTTGTATTCACTTTGTTTCCTTCTAATTTTGTTTCAAACAATGCATACAAAGGAATTGATCAAAGAAAAACTTGAAGCTTTTGCATTAAATTGTTATACCGTTCACTATAAAGCTATTAAAAATAACGAAACATATAAAAGATTCATTTTTGCACCGACATTTTATAAAATATCACAGCATGACATAAATAAATGTTTGATGTCTGGTATTTTAAATTGATTTATAAAGAAAACTTAGTCGGATTCTGCGTACGATTTTTCAATTTTATTTTTTCATTAAACGGTCGTATACATGAACATTTTTTGCAGGGATATACCGATGAGCCAATCTCAAAAATTTTAGCAAATATCGGTGATAGCTATACAGTTTCACTCGATCGTTGGCAATTATTGGTTGATAGAAATCCGGATGCTGACGCAAATGCCGAAGGCAAAGATAATCTACCACTAAACGTTGTAAACAACTACTTTTCGCTGGGAGTAGACGCTCATATCGCTCTCGAATTCCATGAAGCCAGAGGTTTTATACGTTTAAAACTTCCACAAGAACCAATAATATAATGAGGTACAAATTACTTTTTACAGAGGCGCATCCAGAAAAGTTCAACTCACGATTGCGAAATAAAGTGTTTTATAGTCAAGCCGGTGGTAAAGATTTACTAAAACGTAAATGGAAGGGGTTGGCCGAATTTGTTAAACTCGAATGTGATGGTAAAGACTTAACGCCTAAATTAAAAGAACATAAAGTTCATGCCATTCTTTTTCTCAATATTGCTAGGTTTGTTTCTTATTATTTTGTTAATTATTTAATAAAATTTAACATGTTTTATTTAAAGTTATGGAGGAGGTACTCATCCATGGAATCGATCAGGAGGAACTAGTGAACCAGCGACTGATGATGGACTTATTGAAGTTGTGGGCTTAACAACTTATCAACTGGTAAGTTTACGAAAAGACTTACTAACACATTTAACTATAAGGAAGATATTCTAAATACCCCCCGATGCTTTCCCGATTTCATGTGTTTTCAGAATTGCTTATTTTCATCAAAATTGAAGAACCCTAATCTATTTTCAATACACATTAACCCTTAACAACTATTTCAAAAATACTTCAAATGAAAAAAGTACAATAAGCAGTTTCCAGGAGTTACCTTGAGAATGTGTTTCAACTTTTTAGAGCAGTGATTCTTAACTTGGGTTCGATCGAACCCCAGGGGTTCGACGGAGGTCAAGACATACACCTGACTCATACAAAGTATATATTAGTTATATTTTGGATTTGAAAAAAATTGTTTTTTTCTAATTAAGAAGGTGAATTTGCATATGAAACTGGTGGGGGTCAGTACCCCCATAAGAGGTAAAGATTAAGAACCACTGTATTTCCACTGTCTAAATTTTGATGACGAAAATCTTAACTCAAAATAAACGACATTGTGATAGGAGGGGGGGGGGGCTTAACTACCTTTCTTTTTAGTGGAACGCCATTTCTATGTTAGATCTAAACGCATTTTCGTTGTTTCGAGCCTAATTGATCGGTTAATCATTATGATAGATTTCTAATCAATTAAAACATTGAAATTTTTAGAAACAATAAGAAGAAAATTATACAAATACAAAATATAATACGTATATACATACATCTTTTTTATATTTAAAAATCTACTGTGCATGTGTTTGTAATAAATTATCCTCTTCCTAAACGGCTGGACCGATTTTGATGAAATTTTTTGTTTGTTCAAATGGATCTGAGAATGATTTAGATTTAAAATTTGTAATCGACAAAATGCTTTTGGGCAGTTCGCAAAGACATTAACGTTCCCAAATGCTTTACATGTAATAAACAAACAAAAATTTGGTAACTAAGGAAACGTGAGGCATTTCAGTCTTAGAATTTTTATTGAGTTTATTATTTATGAGTTTTTATTACCATATTACCTATATTTATTACAATTAGATCATTTTTATTTATTTTTTTTATTATTCGATAATTTCATTTTAATATCGTTATTTAAAAAAATATATCAATGAAAACAACGCAATTAATTAAAATTTAAAAAAAGAACAATTAAATTAAAAAATCTGAAATAAAATTAACTATTAGGTTAGTGTAGCGCAGTTTTTATTTTAACATATATATTTTTTTTAATTTTTTTAAACTTGACTATTATTTCTAAATCTAATCTCTATTTCTAATTACAATCAAGTCCGATTACATTTAATATTTTTAATTCTCGGTATTCGTCCATTTCTTTATTTTTAACAACAACATAACACTCATTTAACTACTATAACAAATAAACTAATAACAAACGATAAACAATTAATTTAACATATAAATATCTATAAATAATTTAACTTTATACAACATCAACCAAATAAATAATTAACTTAATATATAAAATAGAACAATTATAAAATAACAAAGAACGGATTCGACCGTTCCCGTCGTGTGCTGGGCCCATGACTGGCTTGTTTTTCAAAAATCCACTTTAACTTAAAAACAAAAACATGGAAAATCGAACTAAACGAATTGTGGCTGAAAATTGTATTTTCTACGCCACAGTAGCTTTCAAAAAATATACCTAAAATAAACTTTTCATCCTGAAAAAATGCATGGTTTGTATGGATACTTTCAAATGTATATCTTTTAAATTTTTAACTTTTTAATTCTTAATTTAAACAATACTAATTTTAATTGTTTTTTATTCATTGATTTTTGTCCCTCTTATGCTAGAAAAGAGTGATAAATATCTAAACGTTATTTTTCATATAACGATAAGACAGAGATTCTGCGGTTTTCCTGGCATTAAAATTTGACAACATATCCTTATAAAACCCGCCAAAAAATTAAGAGTATAATTTTCCGAGTTTTTGCTTAGTTTTTGAGAAAAATTGGATTTTAGTAGCACAACTGTAATGTTATTTATTATGAGAGATAAATTTTGTGAATGTGGCCATTTTTGGGATTACGAAATTTTGATAGCTGCTTGCAACTATCTTAGAACTGGAGTCTGAGCGTGCAGCCGCTGGCGAAGATTTTAGGGGTAGAACCCCTCAAACAAACAGAAATCCTTCCCAACTTATTTTTCAAGAGAAAATAGCAAGGTAGTTGTGACCATCGCGTTGTTTTTAACCAAATTTGACGTTGGTGATGCAGCTTTTAAAATTCGATATCTCGAAAAATTGGATTCATCATTTTTAATTTATTTACCCCTGTTATTTTGGCGCTCGGGAAACAGCAGACTTGCCGATAAACCAATGGACTTAAAATAATATTACGAATATATCCTAGATAAGTGAACGGTTCTGTGGAATAATTAATATTTTCTAGCATAAACTAGGGAACGAATTTTAGGGAAATATTGTTAAAGATACCTCAGATCTTAAAATAACACATTGAAAAGTATGTTTCTTAAAAAAGGTATACGATTCCTATAGGGTAGCTTTTTTTATATGATATATGGTGTGAAAGGTTCTCAAGTCTTAAAGAAACACAAGTTTATATAAGGATTTTTCAATATCCATAAAAACGTAAAGAACGTACCTATAAGATGGTTCATTTTATATCTATTCCTAGAAAAGTAGTTTAACGGATTTTCATGAACTTTCTACAAATCAAAAGTCTAGAAATATCTATAAATTATCTTTCGTTGTTAAAATAGCTGAATTTCTTATTTTGGTATAAAAGTTTCTGTTATTCAATCAGATCAGCTTAAATACGCTCTCAGCGAAGCGGGCGGAGATCAGCTAAAATCTTCTGTGCGTGTGTTTTTAATTAAATTTCTCCTAAACGGCTAGACTGATTTTGATGAAATTTTTTGTGTTCAGGTGGATACGAACATGGTTTTTTACAATTACATATTTAGTTCAATTTATTTTTTATAATTTTTTTTTGTTCGGTAGATAGGGCTGAGAATAGATTCAAGAAATCTCAAAAAAAAAATAATCTCAGTTATCTATCAAGAACAAACTTTTGGTATACAAAGCAGTTTTAAAGCCAATTTGGACTTACGGGATCCAACTATGAGAAACAGATTCCATCTCCAATATTGAAATCCTTCAAAGATTCCGGGCGAAAACTTTACGACAAGTTATTAATACCCTCTGCTATGTAAACAACATCAAAATACATCAAGATAGAAAAATTCCAACAGTAAAGGAGAAGATATGCAGAATTAGCGATAAATATTTGAAAAGATTATATGAACTTCCTAACGACTCTGCATTGAACTTGAATAACAGCTGTATAATAGCGAAGTGATAGTATGGTTAAAAAGATGGGGTCCAATTGATATACCTGGTAGGTTCCATTAGAGAAATCATCAATATGGAGTAGCCCATAAGAATTACTCCTTTCACAAGCTAATCACGACTAGAAGTACTAATTGCACCGCTGTGTACGTCGTGCATAATTTGGGGAAAAATTGTTCTTTAATAACAAATAAGTACATACAAAAAAGTTTGCCCATTTTTTGGCGCAGCAGTTAGATCAGTTGATCCAGCTCCACCAGGTTTTGTACTGAGTTCGATCCCCGTTAAACCCTTGATATAATTAAAAGTTTAAATTACTTAACACAAAAAAAAGGTTTATGTGAAAATAATAACAATAATTTTTTTTTTATTGTTTAGCCTCTGTTACAAGCTGGGGGTCACGGGACCTGCATAACACAATGTCGATCGGCTAGTATAATTACAAGTAAAACAATTCCAATGCAGGTGGACGGAGAAGCTTGTAAACTAAAGCCATCAATAATCAAACTAAATTTTTTAAACCAAGCAATTATGTTGGCGAAACGGCGAGGTGCAAAGACAAACGCTCTGTAAGTAAACGTTTTTAGAGTTGTTTGAGTAATTAATTTGTGATAATTTTTTTTCTGATTTAGTCAAACAACGTTGGAACAATTAAATATCAACGTTCAGCTAATTAACATGACTGATTATGAACAACACCATTACGAAAAAGATCTTCTTGCTCAAGCTGGTACATTGTTGTTATACCTAAATTTTCTCATTATCATTAATATTGTTTTCTTGCTTGGTAGCTGTGAATTTGGGGTCGATCGAAGTCAATCCAGTTTGGGATTTGGAACAAGTTCGAGCTCAAATAAATACATTGACTAATGGCAGTTCTGATCTTCCAACTTTATCACCCGATTGGTGTTTCGTTGATTGTAAGTCTCTTTATTGATCCATAAGGCACAAAATATTTCGAGAATGTTACAAGAACTGTTACAAGAAATGGTTGTTTTATTTCGCTAGTAAACTAGTAAAATAGTAACGTTGGTGTATATCGAAAAATGGTAGTATTTTATATTTAGCCAATTTTCTCTAACGTTCCATTGAAACTTACAGCAATATTTAAATCTCTATTGATTTTTTTTTTTGTTTAAACAAACTTTTTAATATTTAGCGTGTACTGCCGAGCGTTTTTTTCGTGTGGATCGTGCTCAAGAACATTTACATTATGTAACCGATATTGCTGCGGAATCCCTATTTATTCTCGACGTCGGTACCGGTACCATTCCGCAAACTCCCGAAGACGAGACAGCATTTCCATCGCCTAGTTCCAATCATCAATATTCAATTCCCGAAATGAAGATCAGGTTTGCAACAATTAAGGTGTTGACATGCAATTTTTAGCTTCTGTATCGACTTGCAGTCGTTCTGTCCAGCAACATTTAGTTGGAAATTTTTCACATACTAATAACTGCAATCGTTTGGTGAACTAAAGAATTAATTGCACTGGTATTCATTAAATGCAACTAGTCATCGAATTTTTGTGCAACTAAAAATTGCATATTTAGCACCTTGTCTAAAGAAAATTTTAAAAATGTTATTTTTAATTTTTTTTAAGTGATGAGAGTTTGAATACAGCGAGTGATCAAAACAAATCGCAAGAGTCGCTCAGCAGTTTACCCCTAACTCCTGGGGGAGTAAATAGTGAGTATTCATCGCAAGATGAAGATTCCTCACCGTTTGATCTTCCTGGACCATCTGCAATAAATGGAAAATTAAAAAATGCATCATTGGAAGACTGTGGCGCACCCAGTACGTCCACTGCATCTGTTAGTTTTGATCGCTGGTTTGTATTTTTTTTTTTTTTCTTAAAAGTTAGTATTTATTGTAGATAATTTACATTACCCTCTTTTTAAAATTTCAAACACCTTATTTGTAAAGGGAGTCATCTATAAAACATTTCCGACAACTAACAAAAATGTTCAATTTTCACCTCCCGAGTACGTGTTGTGTATTTTTTTTCCCCAACTCTTTCAAGGCCTTTCTTCTTTCATATAATAATAACAATAAATTTTATAAATGGCTCCAATAATAATGTCTTAATATTCACATCAGCACTAAATGTTTTCCTTTTTTTATTTTTAGTTTCACAATTTGAAATTCTTAATATACTTCATAAACAAAAATCTGAAAAAATTCAACTTAAAACAATAGTCACAACAACACATAGAAATAATTAACCTTATCATAGATGTTAGAATTGATTTCGCACGCATTCACAATATGTTCACACATTGCAATTGCAATTTTTAATTTTCGCATGCAGCATTCATGAAAAACTATTTGGATTTAATGAAGATGCGTTTAGTTTTAGGTAAGCTTTTATTTTAGTGTTCCACTCGTTTTAGTTTAAATATATTATTTTATACTGTAATTCAATTGCATTTGATTTGATTGTTTTTTTTTTTTCTGCAGCAAATTATTGGAAAAACATTCTGATGCTGTATTAAAAGCCGCCAAAGTGGGAGACTTAAAAATGGTAAGCAATTGTATTAAAGCAAATTAAGAAAATTGGATTCGAAGTGGTTCTTTATTGTTATTACAGTTGAAAGAATTGCATTCACAAGGATTTTCATTACTTTCAATTGATTCTCAAGGGCAAACTGCATTGCACTATGGCGCTCGTTACGGCCATAAAGATATCGTTAAATATTTGATTGCAACAGCTCCTCTGAGCATTTTAAACATGATCGATAATGATAGGTATGTGTGAAAGTGTTTTTTTAAATTATTTTTTTTTTATTTTGGAAAAATTTTAGGGGCCAAACCGCTTTACATAAAGCAGCGGCCAACAAACGGCGGGGTATTTGTTGTATGCTCGTAGCAGGTGGAGCCGATTTAACAGTTTGCGATAATCGTGGATTGACACCACGCAATCTTGCTGTGGCAGCTGAAGACGATGAACTTGCGGTCTATCTTGAAAGTATGTTAAATTAATTTTATTATTTTTTAAAAAGTGTAAATATAAAGTGGGCTCTCGAATTATGAACATTGTTTATTTATGTTTCAAAGAAAATTGGAAGCTTATTACTGTGACTCTTTCCATCAATAGTATCTCTTCATTAATGTTTTTCTTATATATACCTATTTTACTTAAATACTCTCCCAAGGCTCAAAAGTTGTTAGATTTCTTCGACCACGTTTTCAAAGTACCATTTGAATTTTTTTTTTTTTTAATTTTTTACTAATATATAGTGAATTACCATGGAATATGAATACATTGGGTTGGCAAGAAAGTTCTTTCGGTTTACACTAGTAGTTAGCGTTATGTTTATTTCGTTATTCTTTTGTCAATGTTAGATTTTTTTCTGTTAATATTTCGTAGTCGATATTTTCAGGTAGTTATATAAACTAATTTAATCTAATTTTGTTTAGAACTTTCAATTTATGATCAGTTTTAACATGGAGTGAAAAATAATCAATTTCGACACATTTTACTTTTTTATTTTCGTAAAGGCAAGAAAGCGGTTGAGCCTCACAAAGAGATATGTAAAGTGTATGGCGTTGTTTGTTTAACAGAATGGACTTGTTAGAGTTGGTTTAAAAATTTTCGTTCTGGAGATTACTCACTGAAAGATGAACAACGTTCTGGTCGACCTTCTTAAGTTGATGATGACAAAATAAGAGCGATAATTCAATCGAATCGTTACATAGCTGTGAAAAAGATTGCAAAACAGTTAAATATATCACAGACAATAATTGAAAACCATATAAGACATATAGGACGTGTTAAGAAGATCGATATTTGGGTTCCGCGTGAATTGAAAGAAAGTCACTGAACACAACGAACAAATGTTTGTGGTACGCATTTCTAACGTAATACAATCGACCTTTTTTTGAAACGAATTATCACTGGCGATAAAAAATGGATCTTATACAATAACGTTAATCGAAAACGATCAGCCGCTTTTTTGCCTTTATGAAAATAACAAAGTAAAATGTGTCAAAATTGCTTCTTTTTCACTCCATGTTATACTGACCGTAAACTGAAAGTTGTAAACAAAATTACACGAAATCAGTTAATATAACTACCTAAAGATATCGACTACCAAATATTAAAATAAAAAAGATTCTAACGTTGACAAAAGAATAACGAAATAAACATAACGCTAACTATTAGTGTAAACCGCAAGAACTTTCTTGCCAGCCCAATATTTACTCATGTGTGCAAATGTATACATTTCATTTTGGAAAAGCTTTTTGGAGCTTACATTGTATAACACAGATATGTGGTTCTAACAGGATGAGGTTACATTGCACATGATACGATAGGCGTTTTGCACACTCGATTTACGAATACGAATCGATTACGAATTAACATGAATTGGTCACCAAGATCGTGCGATTCAACGCCCTTCAACTTTCCTTGGGACAACCCAAAATTGCAGGTCTTAACAATCCATCGCAAATAATTGATGGCTTCAAAATGATTATACGCACAATTGTATGTTGAATTCCATCGTGGCATAAAATTTTTTATCGAACAATGTTTTTTTTTATCGAAAAGTCTTATGGAACTCATTAATTCACACCTGCATCATCTTTTATTTTTGAGCTTAAACATATAGTATTTCTTAATTACAACTTAACGAAGCTTATTTACTTAAGAGTTCAAGTTTTAGAGCCGACTTTCATTGATTTTATATCTATCTAAGTACGACTGTTTTTTTTTTTTTATTATTTATTTAGGTCAAGAACAGTTTCAAGTCGTAGCCGAGGACAATGACAACGGTATCTAAAGTAATATAGTCAACATTCCTTAACAATTTCTATCTAATATTCAGTCCTAATTGAATCGATTTAAAGACAAATTCAAAAGTATTATCGCTATTATTATACTCAATGTTCATTTCGTATAAAGGCCTACAAGGGTAAATCATTTCTTGAAACTTTCTGATACTAATCGAATTTTTTGGTTTATCAATTATTTTATTTAAAAGACAATAAGTGTTACCTGTTATATCTAAATATTAAATATTTGATGTACCTAAGTAGCTGTAATAGTTATGTAGATGTACCTTTGATAAACGCATAACTCATTCACTTCCATTAACTCCCACATACTATTCATACCCTTCTCATTTTTAAGTTGATTTTTATCACCCTGTACGGTTAACTTACTTGTTTTCATACTTATTAATTTTTTTTTTATTTTTTGAGAAAAAAATGTTTACTAGCAAAGTTTAGGTTTTGCACTCGAGCTATAACAATTGAAAGTTGTGGACCAAATATACAAATTTTAAAAGTATTCAATCTACAATTTGTATATGATGTAATTATTAAACAAGTTGATTAGAACGGAATAACAATGTATATTGTATAAAGTTGGAAAATCGTTTTGGTTTAGTGAATATTAGTGAAATTAGTATTAAATTTATGTCAACAATTTTTTTTCTGTTAGTTTTACAGTTATTTGTTTCTACAAATTAATTATTAAAACGCTTAAAAGTTGTTTTAATTATTATCATCAAAAAAAAAAGGTTCTAAAATTGTCCTTCATTTGGCTTTTTATAGGGTATTGTGTAAAAGGGCGGAAATAATTGACACCTTAGGATCGTTCATGTTTTTTGAGTCAAGCTATGGCACAATAACATGATGTATACGTAATAAAACAACACATTTGGACTGGTTCTACCCATCGGTAATCCTTTCAGATAACAACCCTACATAAAGCGTTTTCAAAGTTGATTTCATTTGTTTTAAACTAGGTATATTTGGTTAAAATGATCGCAAACTTCAGAAGTTATTTCTATACTGCACAAATACATACAATGGAGAACCAACAATATTATTGTTGTTGTTTAAAGCTATTTTAAAAAATTTGACTCTTCAATTTGTTGCAAATTTAAATGCCCATGCAATAATAGGGTGTCTACGAAACTATGAAACCAATGCGATATTCTTAAACACTCTTAATTTTCAATCCCACTCCATGCTGTCTAGATATTCACTAATTGACTTGATTTAAAGCTACTTATTCTAAAATCTTGAAATTTAGTGTAATATTAGCTTCAGTTTCATTTAATTGGTCAAAATATCCAATCACTAGACTTGGCTTGACTTAATAATATCCTTAAAAATGTCAAACTTTACAACCCACTTTTGCAATTTTTATGAGAAACTATTTTTTTTTTAATTTAATATCAGATTTACAAGCACACCCAGTTCAACTTAAATACAGCTATAGGAGTGAAATGAAAATTTTTCTGGACTTTTTATGTTTTTCCTTTCAAAGTTTGGCCGTTTCTATGAACCACAGAATCGTTTAATTTTCTATTTTTTTTTTTTTTTTTTTTAGTTTTTGACTAAAATCTTAATTTTTGCAATATTTTCTTTAGTTGAAATTTTTAATTTATTTTCAATCTTTGGCTCAATTTTGATTGTTTATTTATGAGAAATAGAAACACTTACAATTTAATAATAATATTTTTTACTTGTTGAAGTTTTAGTAGACACCTTGCGTAAACAATTTACGAAACTCGTTTCTATTTCGGGATATTTAAGACGTTCCAAATATGTGTGTAACATAAATTGTGTACATATATGTATCTTTCATAAAGATGTATACTACATGGAACACAATTAATGTTACACAGATATTATATAGAAAGTTTAAAAAACTACGAAATAGAAAAGAGTTTTTGTAAAATATCTGAAAATTGAACCAATGGTGTGAGACAACACTGAAGTTTGGCCATTGAAACCTTCTGTATACAGTATGGTAACGTTATTTGAGAACCATCAATATCATTGTTTACATTTTTTTAAACGATTAAACTTAGACATGTAAAGTAAATTTTTTTAATCAATTCTATATTTAAGTAACTATTTTTTTAAAATTACTTTCTTATAAATTAAATTTGGATTATTTTAGATATTCTCAAATAACGTGTACATGCTGTAGTAGAATTATAGCGAGTTTATCATAAAATGAAGCCACACGAGTTTTAAACAGTCAATTTTATTCAATTTATTTTTCATTCACACAATTTATACAAATTTAATATTCCTACCCTTAGGAAGTTATTGATTTCTTGCTATTATTTAACCTTATTACTAAGTTTTATACCGTCTATTGCATTACGGATGGTTACATATCATTTAAACTACATTCCTTATGATTAAAATTAAGAGAGTAGTTAATAAAATTTTAAAAAATAAATTTGAAATTCTAATGTAGATTGACTTGAATTAATTAGATGAGTCTTAGTGAAAGATGAAAATCTTAATAAACAGGGTATTGATCGTGTATATAGTTAAATAAACAATTCGGCATAGCATAAGATTTAATCTTATAACTAAATTGATGAAGAGAGTGAAAACTATGAATTATGTAAGCTGATAATATAATCAATATTGCCATTCCATTATGAACATTTTTTTTAAAATATAAAACTTACTTTTGGCAGTTGTAGAGTTAAATACGATACGATCTACTGTTGTATTTTGGCAAAATTAATTTTAAGGTTCTGACTATGTAGGCAAGTCTCACATTCTTAAATATAAATTAATGAAAAAGGCACTAATTACATATAAATTTTATGTTTCAATGACATATTTTTCTCTCGAATAAAATAAGTGGAAAATTCTTTAAGGTCCTGATTTATATTTAATAGTAAAATTCATCTAAATATTTATAGATTTATAAATATATAAGTACCTCATCTAAAACAAATCTATATGAGAGCAAACTAAATTGATTGGTCATAATTGGTCAAACAGTTTCAGTATTTAATCAAGCGGCGTTTTTCGTAGTGAATTTAATATTAAAAATGCACATGGGTTAAGTAAGCATAAGTTAAAGATAAGCTACATAATTTGTTAAAAGGACTCTACCTGAACTACATTACGAACTCAAAGGGAGTAGAAGAAATCAGATTGTTGCTATTGTTATAGTACAGGGGAGGAGTGTTTTTTAATACTTGTATGTAACCAAAATAAATTTGATGGTAAAAAATGAACTCAAAATTTCATTGGTAGGTACATATGGATAAACACTTATAAAGCCAATGTTAACATTTTGTGTGGCATAGTGTTTTAGTCCATTCTCAGCGTAATTTTGTATACAAGGTAGAAATTTTCTATAACATTCTCTAGGGCCCTGTATTCTATTGATAGATGGACGTTTTTTGGTCTCTTATATTAGATCATTAACAATGCTCACAATTTATTTAACACTCACAATTCACGATTAAAGATTTATGTATAACTTCGTCGACGATTTATTTAAAACTGGCTCTTTGTCTCTTTTTAGATCGTTTTGGCCATTTTCGAGAATATTCCTACCCCACTTATTACATTCTAGAACTTTCTATTATTTTTGTAACAAGTCGTTTTATTGTTTCTACTCTGTCTCTTTTCACACCCATAATAAATTACACGCAGAAAGTGCTAGAAGCTCTGTTCTCTTATTAATTCACCGAGTAATCCTTTTGGTCAAACCCTTCGCGCCACGTGGGACCGATCTCCTGAGAACTTTCTGGAAAATTCTACAACCACGTGGCTCCCCATAAGCTGGTTGATTGGCTTGACCCACCCACGGCTGAGACAGTTTAAAGAGCAGACGCCACCCCTCAAACTCACAAAATGGCGACACTCTTCCACCCTTAAGATCTTTCCTTGTTTCTTAGACTGTGACAATATATGAAGAGGTCGTTTTGGTACCAACATTATAATTTTGTTATATTTTTAATTTTTGGGCACCATAAGAATTTGTTTGTTTTGTGCCTTGAAATTTTCTTAAAATCACTTAAACCTAAACAAAGTTATACCAATTACTGAAATTATTAGATCTATTGGTAACCAATTAAAGTCTAGCTGTGCTTCATATTGATTTGTTTTAAACAATTATATAGAGGATATCTTGAAATTGTAATTGGCGATGAAATCAATACAAAGACTATTCAATTACGACCCATCAATCCCGATCTCATTTGCTTCAAATGAGGTTCTCACCATAATACAGTTCCTGAATTATGGATTTTACGTCAACAAAAACAGCTACATGCAGTGCATAAGGACATTTTCACTGTTTCGTTTAATTAACTTCTCTTTTTAATTTTGTTTGTTTTAATTATTGTTAATTAATATAAATTTTCTTCGTCACAATAAAGTTGTAAAGCTAATGTGGCCATGAAAGTAATGATAGTGATATTGTTAAGAAATAATATTTTCTTGGTATGTTAAAAAAATATTTCAATGACTAGAATATGTCTGTATTTATAATTGCCTTGCAACGAAATTTTCGACTTCTATTTTCGTACTAACTATTCAGCATAAGACAATCTATGTTCCCTTGTTGAAAATAAAAAAGATTTTAACAAACTTATAAATATAATTAATATTTACACAATTATAAAGGTTAAAATCTGTTACTTAAACTTCTTTGAAATGCAACATTTTAACTAATTCTAGACACAAGTAGTGTACATTCATATATACGAAATATATATGGAAAATAAAAATTATATTTAATACTAAAAATTGATGCTGTCAATCGGTTTTATTTTTCTTTCTTAAAATGTTATTTAGGCCGTTATGAATACTGCATATAAAGCATCGAGGATTTGAGAAATTATACAATATGTAAATATTAACTGCTAGTGTTATATAAATTCATGATATATTTGTAAAATATTTTTTTCCCATTTATTTTTGTTTTGACTCTAAATAGTATGATAAGTTCTTATTAATTTTAAGCACATAAATTATAAAAGGAATTGGTACTTAATTATACTTGATATTATTCATTAAGATTACTTTTTCAAGTCATTTCAAATTTTTTTTTTGTAGTTTAATTTAATATAGAACTAATTTTTATTTTTGCCAAAAAGCTTTTTGTTTGTCACCTCATATCTTTTCCATATATTCATTACATATTTAATCAAGAAAATCATTATCGTAAATCATTAATTCAATGTGAAACCATAATATAAATCTATCCTTGAGTATTCATAATATGTTAATCAGAAAAACAAACCTTAACAAGTTGGTGTTCCATGTAAATATTTCTTTAAAATGATTAATTAATAACTTAATAATGGAAGATGTGAAACTTTTTTGTGTATCAATTAACTTGACCATTTCTAAAAGTATCTTGCCAATGCTATCAATTCATTGAATATTCAATAAGTTCATAATTTTTTAATTTATCACTAGTTATTGAGTAGTATGGCTGAGTTACACTAATCTTTATGATTATGATGTTAATTAATATTCTTCTAATTTCCAACTAGTCATACCAAAAGTATATTATAAAATAATAAACAATGGATCCATCAAAATCTGTTCTTATAGGTGGTTGTCTGCATCTCATCAAATATGCATTCTATTTTAAATTGAGTTAACTGTATTTTTCTACACCAAATATTTTTCACTGGATGACAATGAGTTGATACATAAAGAAATGAAACATAATTTGAAGTGAAAATTCTTTAAGTTCTTGAAGTGAATTTTGACTCAGCAACCACCGTTTGAGAAACATGAATCTTTCTGAATATGATGTCATTAATTCTTGTCTACTTCTCTTGTAACTCCTAACTTGTTCAACCGAAGATATGTATTGATACATCTAGAATGCACTAATTTTTTTCACTGTTGCGGTTTCTACTACTTACCTCATCAAGATTCAGTTTATTCTTTCCAAAAATACAAACCTAGCGTTTAGATACACTTTTTATCACGAGATGTCATATTTTTCAACACATATTGTTACTTAAGGTTTGTTCAAACCATCCTTCTTTGGTGATGCACAAACATTGAGAAGAGCAGACAAAGAGGAGATAAGAGTGAGTGAAAGAACTGTTTGCAAATACTTTTTTTTTGCAAATATCAGCTTAGACTTGTATCAAGCCATCAGCTTAGACTGAGGATTCACTTAAACGAGGCCGCATGAAAAACTAGAATCGGTTAGCATGTATTTAGATCTGACCATCATTACGTGACAAGTTCGCTTGAGTTACAAACTAACCCACTCAGTGCATAAACATCACCAAAACAGCCAGGAACACGACAATGTTTGGAAATGGCCGTGCTGCATGGTCGCTTGGAACGAACCTTTAATATATTTGTGTGTTGATACGATAATACTAAATGTTAACAGTCTTAAAAATCAGTTTAGAAAATTTTTTTAGCTTTTTTATTATGAGAATCACGGTTCTTTAAAAAATAAAACGGTATCAATGACGTTTTGCAAGAGGCCACGTTAACTTTTTTTAAGAGATGGATTAGAACGGTGAACGCTACTAAAACACTTCAAAGTTAGTTTTTTTTTTAAAACAACGGTATAATCGTTGTAAACGGGTTGTGGAACGTAGTCATCATTATGAGAATGTGAATAATATAATTGGTAGCATATCAACAAACATTTGTAAAGTTTTAACTGTAACCACGAAATTATTCCTAAAGAAGTTTCACTTTAAAAATAATGGTACGAGCAAAAAAATATTCTCACCAAAATCCAAATTTTTACTAGACATTCAAATAATTTTAAGCAAATTTCAACACAATTTCATTCAATTTTGCTCAATAGTTTCAGATAGTAATTAAATCTCTATAATTAAAATAAAAAATTATTTACTATTGATTTTGCATTAAAGCTACTATAGGTACCTAAAAAACCTTTCCTTTAATTTTTTTTTTCAAAATTTCACCTTAAAATCATTATCAATCAATTAATCATGTAAGTAATTTATTATAGAATAAAATTAAAACTTAATGAACGAGTAACTAAGGCACCAATTTTAAATAATGTTGTAGTAAAAGAGTCAATATATCATACGTTTCTATTTTAGAAACTCAAACATATTTTATAAATACTCGAATTTTAATTAGGAAGAAAAAAAAGCATACCTATGGCAAAACGATGACAGTGAAAGCTATTTTATGAACAAAGACTTTTTTATTTTATACATAAATAAGAATTTAAATGATTTTCCTATTCAAACGACCAACAGTTTTAATTTTTTCCTTATTTTTTTTCAAGTAGTTTGAATTTTTATCAATTGTGAATCTGAACATAAAACTAAAAAATTTATCGATAAAATTATATTTCTGCGTATTTATTAATACCATCAGGGATTCATTTCTGATGGACTTGAATTAAAGCTTTGATTTTCAAGACTCGAATTTAATGTGAAACCAAGTCAAATCTGACAAAAATATCAAGCCCAAAAAATATTCAACTACTTGTCTTGATGAATCCCTCTAAATACGATTTTATGATAAATACTTTTGGATTTTATTGTATAAGAAACATTCACAATTTCTGGCAATTTAGGGACTAACTAAAATAAATTAATACATAATATTTTATATCTATTTTAATAAAAAAAAAATCAAAGAGGAACATTTACAATTATGATATATCTAATAAGCGTAGAATGAAAATAACGATTGCCATAATATTTTTGAGAATAGCAAATGAACGAATTTTATCGTGGAACATTACCTAATTATTATAATTGGAGAGAATGTTTGAATTTGGCTCTCTATAAACGTTCGAATATAACAAGTTAATTACAATCTAAATGAACTAATTGTCTCAATTATGTGGTATTAATTAGCACGAAGATGTTAACAAATGCACGAAAAAATACATTGAATGCATCACTTACACTTAATTATCAAGTTAAAAGAAATGTTCAAATGCATGATGTTTTCATTTCTACATAAATTGAAACTGAGTCAAAATAATTTCGTATTTTTAAGGTATTTTTAACAGTTTACGTCTCTAACAGTTCAATTATAAGTTTAAACATTCCCTTGCATGAATTTTTTCAAGCCAAACTCATCATGTTACATTTTCATATCAGGTGCCATTTCATTCACCGTCTAACAAATGCATGTTGTGTGGATTTTATCTCCTAAAAAAAGAGATAGTTATAAACATATACTTGAATAAGTACCCATTATACACATACTCGTTTTAACCAAAAAAAAAAAAAATAATAATAATAATAATAATAATAAATATATAAAAATATTCATGTAACTGTGTGAACCAATAGTCGAATAGTCCAAGTGAATCAATGTCAAAACCAAATTTAATCATAAAAAAATTACCTTAACAAAATGTAAACTTAACATAAAATTGAAAAAAAAAGATTCCTTCCATAACTTAAATGTAGTTTAAATGTACTTAAAGCCCATAAATGTAAAATCCAGAGATGAAAATTCATCTTTTTCCTGTTTTAATTGTTACTAGATATAAATTAGAATGAAGAGAAAATCTGATCTTGCAGATTTGAATTGGTAATGGCTTTATTCTATTTATTCAGATAATTTTTTCAAAAATATAAATACAATAATTTTAATTATTATAAATCATTATAAGTTATAATTATGTTAAGTACCTATATTTAAATAAAATTCTACTTTGCCCCTTATTTATTATAAAGCTATATTTAATTAGTTTATAAGTTTTTAATTTATCGGACTTGTTATTGTTGTTATTATTACTATTGAATAAGATTATATTTGATCTGTAAGCCACGAAAGTTTGTACACAGTTTCTGTCGACTGTAGTCACAATAAATGCATAATAAATGTAAACAATAAAAATATTATTTTGTGTTTTATATGTATCAATCCATGGGAAGTTCTCTTTTCAGCCACATTTCATTGCCGCTTTTTGTAACTAGTCGTAAAAAATGCAGGCGTATAAGCTTCATATTTCGATGGCCTGTAAATATAAGGATAAAGTAATAATGAAAGAATGTGTGAAGAAAAATATGTGATTAAAACATTTTAATGATTCCTGTACATTTTCCTAAAGGTGGGCAGTAAAATTTTGTAACAAAAAAAGGACTTTATAAATTTTTAAATCGCTACGTACCATTATTATAAAATCATTTGTTTTTTTTGGTGTTTTAAGTCGCTTTAACATAAAAGGTCATATCATAACTGTTTAACACACAGAAAATTTCTGTAGGTCTTAAATTTTAGATCATCTGTCTTAAATGTATATACCTAAACAATATTTTATTGCATGAAGTGATTTGTAAGCACATGTATGACCCCGGCTGGGCTCATCCACATTGCCAGTCGGTAAGATTCTGCCCCCGCAGAGCTACTAAAATACCTCTCTTGTAAATGCAAGAAGGGATGCTGGGTGGTGGCTGCACTTGTTTGAAAGCAGAACTTAGTTGTTCTCCGATGTGTGCTATCTGCTCTGGGGAATTGTGCAAAACTGCAATGAAGAGGACGACGATGACTAGCCTCAAATAAACCTTGACGTTCCACCAATACTGGAGTACCCACCAAAATGCGATTTTACCTTATATGGGTTCTCTAAAATTTTGACAGAACCGCAAGGCTTACAGGACCCGCTTTGGACTTAATTTAAAGGTAATTAAATTATCTACAAATTATATCCAATAAGTTCTGCTCGTAGAATCAATCCTTTTGACGCAACTTCGATCCAAAAATGGTCTAAAAATAAAATTTTAATTTTTCTAAAAAAACTGGCCTATTTTCAAAGTTCCGTAACTCGGTAACCTATTGACGTGCAGAGCTCTGGTTGGCTTTATTTTTAACACGTTTTTATTAACTTGACCTGTATGTATGAATGTAAAGGAATCTTGCAGCGTAATTTTCACTTACTTCTTGAAGTCTGATTTACTTGAAAATTTGCACAAGGGCCAAGAGCTGATGACAATGCAAAAATTTAATAATTTTGTTCCTGTGTCCTGACTAGGATCATCAGGATAAATAAAAAAAGAATATATCTATATTCGTTTGCAGATTAAATGTACGTACAAACCACAAAATGAGGGTAAAAGTCATTCTTTTTTTCGTTCAAAATATGACCACTAAGTATTCATATTTTGTGTTACTTGAAAAAAAAATTGGATTGAATTTATTTATTTCATCAACGTCAAGACCTAATAAATAGAAAAAAATCTAACAATCAAAATTTTAAATTTTCAAACAATGACCACTTCCGTTGTTTGATTATTTAAAATTTTGTCTGTGTCGTATTTGTGTAATGAGGCTACACTTAACTTGCAGCTATTGACAATTGTGTAGCTCAGAATAATTATTAATTAATTATTAAACTAAAAAAAAAATAGATTTTTTGTCAAACAAAAGATTTAACCTACCAAAAATCGAGGCTTTTGATATCGTCTTAAGACTAAAAACTAAACAAATAAATTATAGTTTAAAAAACTAAAACAACACGCTTTAATATGAAGCTGTACTAAAAAGTAGAAAATAATTTTTATGTGTGAGTTTGTGTATAAGCAATGGAATTTGCAACAATCAAGTACGACTATTTAATTTGGAAAAAGATTATATATTATATATTAAAGCGTGTTGTTTTAGTTTTTTAAACTATAATTTTTTGAAAAATTATTAACATTAACAATTATGGTGTTCTTTGAAAACGTACAGAATAGGTTTCAAAGAAAAATGAATGCATGAATTAGGAGATACTGAGCACAATCTGAAACAAGTTTAAAAATCTCACGGTTTTTCCTCTATAAAAATGTTTTCACAACTTTTTAAGAGTTGCAAACTTTAAAATACTAATTACTAATGGGTTCTAATGGCTAACCCTAATGGGTTCAAACAACATACTAAAAAAATCAGAAATACATCATGTTTTGTTAATTTATTGTTGATTTTGACTGGCCTAAGGTAGCTATTGCAAATAGTTCAATAGGGGCGCGAAACCCTTCAATGGTAAGTTTCACGCCCATTTGTCTGGTGTTTTGTTAAATATTCAAACAATGTTTTCTTGTGTATTGTTTATCTACGGCGGTGTAATTTAATTTTTAATTGAAAAGGAGATAATACAATTTTAAAAAAACCATGTTAATTAAGTTAACATTCCGAATTCACTATCAATCGTTAAAATGACTTATTTTTGCCAACTAATTAACATGATAATAAAATTATTCGTCGAAAAGCTGATGAATAAACAAAAGTAAGACTTTTATTTAAAAATTGTCGCCGTAAACATTTAATAATAGATATTTTAAAAACGGGCTTCAATACAGTCGATATTAAAATGTTTACAGAACTTTTATATATTGCGATTTTCTTATATTTATTTCATTGTTATTTGAATAGAAATTATAAGGAGTTTGAAAAATCGGATGTTCAAGTGGTGGGACCCAAATCATTCTATGATTTCGTTATAAACCTTAGAAAACTTCCAAAAACCCCATACGACATTAATATACAGATATATCAAAAACTCAAAGGTCATGCTATTGGAGGTAACAGAAAAAATATACCTACAAGTAAAACTAATTAATATTTTTTCAAAATTAAATATTTTTTTAGCTTTTTATGGCACGTACGCTCCGTTTTATGCTGTAGTCGATTTGGAGATTATGAAAGATATTTTCATTCGAGATTTCGATCATTTCACCGACCGGATGCATATTTATTATCGGAACTACCCGATGCTACGGAGAAATTTATTTTTTTCCTCTGGGAGAGATTGGCGAGTGGTACGATATGATAATAATTGCTTTTTTATTCACTTAAACTTATTTAAGTTATTAAGCTACTAATCTGTAATCATTAATGACATTTAAGTCTGAGATAAAAATATTTTAAAATTAAGGGGTTTGGATTAGGCTACCAAGTAGGTAAGTATTTTCGGGTTTTGGTGTGAAATAAAATTACAGCTAACTACTACAATTAAATAACGACAGACGCAAATATATCGTTATACATTAATGTAATTTGAAATTACTTTCTTGCCAATCCAATAAATATTGGAAAATGTTAGAACATTTACAGTTTTGTCCAGTCATATTGTCCCACGTTGTCCACCTTCAATATTCAAGACTCTATATCGTATAAATAACCTGATAGCTGTTTTTTAATGTTTGCTTTTAACTCAAAAACTACTGGATAGGTTTCGATCAATTTTTTTTGTTTTATTTTCTATATACTTGGTCCTTATCTAAAAAAAAGAATTATCACGATATCTTCATTAAAAACAAAGTAGTTAAAGTTTTAAAAATTACAATTTTTACAAGCAAAACGCGTATGCTTTCGTTGTGCTTTCGTTGCTTTGATAAAGTGGAGCAAACAGTGTTTTGCACATGGACTAGAGAGAGAATAGCTAAGCAAGATATTAGAATAAATAACATATTTTTTGAATTCTATTTTTAAAGTGAAACTTTTTATAATTGTATACAAGTGTTTTATATTTTTCTACTAGCTGATCCCAGCTCGCTTTGCTAAGTGTATCTAGATTAAATTTATTGATTAAAAGATCCCCTACGTTCATAGCGAAATATAAAAATTATATCTATTTTGACAGAAAAAAATGATAGATACTTCCAGGCTTTAGATCCAAAAAAAAGTCCATCAAAATCCGTAAATAGCTGTCTCACATCTATACGATTTTAAGTAAAAAAGTACCCGTATTCCGTTAGGACTTGAAACTTTTTCATACCAATCGCCCTTTAAAACCGCTCAGCTATTTTAGGAGGCATCCATTAATTACGCGAGGCGTTTTTTGTAATTTTTGAAATCTCACCCCTTCCCCTCCGGTAAAATGTTGTGAGATTTGACATTACTCCTTTCCCCAGTCCCCAATCTTATGTGATATTTTTCAAAACAAGGAAGGAAGATGTTTTATTTATTAATTTTTTGTAATATTACTCTGTTTCATGTCTAAAAAATACGTGGTATTAACCGAAACCCGTAATAAACCCGTAACTAATGGACGCTTCCTTATAAGAATATATTTAGTATATATTATAGATAATAAACCTAATCTATATATCTATAGATATATAGATTGTAGCTATCCTACAGGAACCTTACCTTTTTTAGAATACATGATATTCAACATGTTAGGATCTGAAGTATTCTTAACAAAACTTCATTAAAATTTGTTCCGTTACGTAAAAATTAAGTTTTTTGAAATTATTAGTTTATGATTGTAATACCTTTATTTCTTATTAATATCTTTGACAGTGAACAATGAAAAAATTAAAATATTTTAAACAACTTCATTATTAATTTTATCAGGTGTTAAATTGAAATTCATATTTATTTTCCAGTAAAAATTATAATTTTTTATTTTAAACTTTTTAGAGAACTTATTTCGTTACTGTATAAAATTGATCAGGCCTTATTGAGGAAAATGCGCTAATTTCTGTTTCACGAACTTTACCGAAACTTCTTTTAAATATAAGGTTCCTTTAGGATATAATTCTTTTGCCATCCCATGGAAACCATGAATTATTCCAGCCTTAAAAGTAAGCTATATGATTCTCCTCCAAAGTACCATATTGCAATAATCATATCAATCTTTAACTCTGTGATAAACAAAAAACATCTATCCCACGGGAATAGTACATATTTTCTGAGTAAAAAGTTAATCAAGTATTTTTAAGGAAAATGAGATAAGACTCTATTTCGCGAACTTTAACGATACTCCTTTAAAATACACGGTTATTATAGAATACAATTGTTTTGCTATCCAAGGGGAATCGTTCATTGTACCGATATAAGAACTAACCTATAGCATTCTCTGGCCCCTAAACTACCACATTGCGAAAAAAGAAGTTAATCTTTTGCTCTGTTAAAAACAAAAAAAATATCTATCCCACAGGAACCATACATTTTTTCTGGATATAAAGTATACTATATGTTAAACTGAATTATAATCTACATCTATGGCAAATTTCATCAAATTTCATTCAGTAATTTTTGAGTGAAAGAGCAACAAACATCCATACATCCATTCTTATAAATTTTCGCGTTTATAATTTTAGTGGGGATATGTGCAAACAAATTTTTATTTTTTAGGCTCGCACGTTGATGACGCCTGTGTTCACATCAAAAAAAATCAAAAGCATGGATCACATCGTCCTGTCTTGTGCAAAAGATTTCGAAACAAGTATACTCCAAAATTTAGGTAATTATAACGAGAATATTTAAAACCTTGCGACTTACGACCCATAAAAAACACCAATTAAATTTTTTTTAAACGGAAATAACATAAATTGTTTTAATATCATTGAAAGCACAAGAATTAAAAACTTGTTATAAATTTTAAAAGTATTCAACATGTTCTTGAAATTCTTTAAATGAGAAAAAATGCGCAAAATTATTTAAGTAATACTTTTTAAAATTTTATTTTATTTTCTTATATTGTAGAATCTAACGAGGAATTCGATACGAAAACATTGCTTAAGGAATGCACTGTGAATATAATTGCTCGAACTGCGTTTGGAATTGAACCCGATAAAAATTTTGTTTACAAACTTTGCAATTTTCATGTTTTTGGATTGGCAGCAAAAATAGGTTATTTTTTATCAAGCCTGTTTTTTCCCCAGTTTTTGCAAAAGTTGTTTTACATACCATTTATTAATTCCGATGCATACTATGCGATAGTGGAAACTGTAAAGAACGAAGTCGATTTGCGTGTGAAAACAGGACAAAGGCGACAAGATTTCTTACAACACGTTATTGATATCATAGAAAATCCAGATAATAAAGGTGAGAAGAGATAAAGGACTTGCTAATAGCTCAATATGTGCCAATATGAGTTCAATATTAGGCCAACTCAGAAGCTCCGAATGCCAAAAGCCCACGATTTTCAAACTTTTTTTTAAGAAATTACATTTCTTTGTATTTTCTCTTATTTTTAACCGACTTCAAAAAAAGAAATCTTTCACTTTTTAAGGGTTGAAAACTAAGGGATGAAATATTTATATAATTGGATCGCTCGATTTTGATAATTCTTTTTTTTATTGGTAGAACATAATTTTAAATTAATCTCATATCCATTTTTTCATAAGAAAATCTACTCATAAGCGGTTAAAAATTAGGAACGAAATAATAAATTTTTCCCGGCTTACCCGATTTCGATAATTTGTTTCTAGAACGTACATCGTACTTTTAAATTGTTCACATTTCAATTTGTAGAAAAGAATCCACCCCCTAAGGATGAAAATATGGGATGAAATGTGACGTTTAACTGAGTCATAGGATTTTGATAATTCTTTTTACTTTCTTTTACTACTATATAGATAGTAAAGGAAGTATTGTAATCGGGTCGAATTTTCGAATTCAAGCTTTTACCGGAAATACATGTTTTAAGGTCCCATGAGTCCAAAAAAGTGGTTTTTTTAAAAATGTCTGTGTGTGACAGCCATATCGTATCGAAAGTTTTATCCGAATTTCACCAAACTTGGTTTTTGACCTCCCTATTACACCTAGTTGGGCCGCGAAGCTTTTGGTTGAAATCGGGTAACCGAAAGCTCCATTTTATTCTAGGGGTTTTTAAGCTTTTTCAATTTTTTTCGAAAATGGCCCCAACGATATTCTTTAAACTTTCTATAGTTCTTAGACTCATTAGTGGCTACAACTTTTATTTGAAATTTTTTCCTGGAAAAATTCGAATAAGGGCGGTTCGGGGGTGAAGGTACGGAATTCGTATACCTATATGTACAAATATATAAGCTGTATAGTGTATACATATTACTTTCTTTTACTACTTAATAGTAAAGGAAGTATTGTAATCGGATCGAATTTTCGAGTACGAGCTTTCAACGGAAATACATGTTTTGAGGTCCCCTGAGTCCAAGAAAGTGGTTTTTAGAAACATGCCTGTGTGTGACAGCCATATTGTATCGAAAAGTTTATCCGAATTTCACCAAACTTGGAATCTGACCTCCATATTATACCTAGTTGTGCCGCGAAGCTTTTGGTTGAAATCGGTTAACTGAAAGCTCTACGTTACTCTGGGCGTTTTTGAGCTTTTTCAATTTTTTTCGAAAACGGCTCCAACGATTTTCTTTAAACTTTCTATAGTTTTTAGACTCATTAGTGGCTACAACTTTTATTTGAATTTTTTTTCCTGGGAAAATTCGAATAAGGGCGGTTCTGGGATGAAGGTTAGGAATTCGTGTATATATACATTATACATATAGCCCTATAGGTTGTATGCATATAGTACTGTTTATATGTATTGTTACAAAGTGCTTATATTTCTTTTAACTAACAGCGAGTATTTTCATAAATGAAAGTAAAAGAAAGTAGTGTGACGCCTCGCACCAGATATTTTCTATCGGAAAGAGTATTCCACTTAGTTTTATCTATACATTTAAAAGCAAAAAATGCCAACCTTTAAAATTAAAAGTTCTTCTTTTAATATTTAATAAAGATGGAGGGAACATATAAGCCAAGCTATTGCAAAACTAAAAGAGTCCTACAATCACCTGTATTTTCTCATCCGAAGTCAGTTTGCACTTACGCTCAAACTAAAAAAACTTATATATATATATATATATATATAAATCTAAAATACCCTAGATTTTGATTTAAGCCTACCTACTAGAACTTGTTAATATTGACATGGATATTTAAAAACAACTTTAACATCTATTTGTCAATAATAAATAAGTTATTTTATCCTCCCTAAAGAAACTACATTTTAATCAATTTGTAAGTCAGTAAATTCCAATACTACTTTAATTCAATGCTAAAATAGTATTTATTCATATTAAATTTACACTTGAATACTTAATATTAATAATAATAGATTAAAATCAATTCTTACCTAAAATAGAATTGATTAAAATGTAGTTTCTTTAGGGAGGATAAAATAACTTATTTATTATTGACAAATAGATGTTAAAGTTGTTTTTAAATATCCATGTCAATATTAACAAGTTCTAGTAGGATCACAAACCTTTACTGAATCTCAAATCTAAATCTAGAATAGACGAACCTTTGGGAGATTTGATTTTGTATTTATCCCAATATAACTTTAAAATAATATATAAGAAAGGTTCAGAAAATATAGAAGCAGACGCATTGTCAAGGAATCCAATACTGGAAAGTTTTGAGAATGAAGAGGATTGTTTAAAACTATTAAACATGATAAAAATAGAAGAATTATATGAAGATCAAACCAAAATCAAAAATGAAATAAAACAAGAAAAATATATAATTAAAGAAGGTAATATACATTTTAAAAATATAAAAAATAGAAAAAGAATTTATGTGTCTCAAGAAATGGGCTTAGAATTAATAGAGAGAATACATAAATTCTATGGACATATTGGAAATAAACAAATGATACTCAAATTAAGACCTTATTATTTCTTCAAGAACATGGACAAAATTATTAGTGAATACTGCAAAAATTGCCAGATTTGTATAAAAATAAATCTAGAAGAATGAGGCCGATAGGATATTTGTCGAAATTAGGACCAGCTACAGAGCCGTTTGAAATAATGTCTTTGGACACAATTGGAGGTTTTGGTGGTAACAAATCAACAAAGAAATACATTCATTTGTTAGTAGATCATTTTTCTAGATATGCCTGGATATTAACGGCTAATGGTCAAAATTCAAAAGATTATATTAAATTAATACATCCTATTGCAAAAGAAAACAAAATTAAGAAATTACTGATTGATCAATTTGGTGCATTCAAATCAAGAAAATTCAAAGAATATGCCAGTAAGCTTAATATAGAGCTAATCTTCACTACAGTGGATAATCCACAATCAAATGGTCTTAACGAACGTTTAAATCAAACGCTCGTTAATAGAATAAGATGCAAGATGAACGAAGATGGATGCATAGAACCATGGCCGAAGTTGGCGGAAAAGTGCACAGAAGAATATAATAAAACAGTACATACTTCTACAAGGTTCTCACCATTATATTTGCTATATGGAGTAAGATTGGAGGTGGTTCCAGAAGAATTACAGATAAAAACAAATTTGGAAGAAGACAGAAGACTAGCAGCATTGTACTCAGAAGAGAGCTTCAAGAACAATAAAAAAAGGGTAGACAAAAGAAGATCAGATAAAGAAATTAAAGAAGGAGACTTAGTATTTGTCACTAAGGGAAATAAATTAAATAGAAATAAGCTAGATGAAATACGAGAAGGTCCATTTCGGGTGAAGAGAAAAATATCAAATACGATGTATGAAATAGAAGATAATAAAAAACTAGGGAGCAGTAAACACCACATAAATAAATTACTACCATACTCTTTTACTTCCCGGAATTAAAAGAGTCATCAGGCAGGGGAGATATAAATCTAAAATACTCTAGATTTTGATTTAAGCCTACCTACTAGAACTTGTTAATATTGACATGGATATTTAAAAACAACTTTAACATCTATTTGTCAATAATAAATAAGTTATTTTATCCTCCCTAAAGAAACTACATTTTAATCAATTCTATTTTAGGTAAGAATTGATTTTAATCTATTATTATTAATATTAAGTATTCAAGTGTAAATTTAATATGAATAAATACTATTTTAGCATTGAATTAAAGTAGTATTGGAATTTACTGACTTACATATATATATATATATATATATATATATATATATATATATATATATATATTAATA